>JANHZU010006411.1:27930-38392 GCA_032468055.1 Acrochordus granulatus | reverse complement strand
CCCAGGCCAGAAGATCCTTCTATTTTCTATCTGATCATATGCGGGCACTGCACACTCAGTCAAGGAAGCTGAATGGTGTTCTCAGACTCACTGGAATATTTAGAAAATTATCAAGCTATGTCTGGGCTATGTTCCAGTAGTTGTTTTGTAGCTTTTCTGTTTTTTTCCCCTCATCTGGTCTCAGTGTGGGTATAAATATCATATGAATTTAATTATTTCAAGTAGGAATTTGCCCAGTTTCTTTTAACAGTAGAATCCTGGTTTAAAGTGATTGGTGAAGCTGTAATTCATGCTAGGTGCAGGAGAAGGAAAGGCAGAGCCAGGGTTTAAGTGGGGATCAGCCTTGAGTCACTATGCATGCATAAATGCCCCAGGTCTAATCCCTCATGAAGATTATTAGTCTTTTCTGGAGAGTGCAGATGTTTGGTGGGCAGTTGGAGAAATTCTTGTGACCTTGCAGCATCAAGCTAGAATTGCACCAACTAAGCCTGATCCTTTGCAGTCTAACACTAAATTTGCTATTATGTCATCTGATCACTCTGCTGCAGCTTGGCTGATTCCAAACTGCTCATCTTTTTGCAAACAGGCTTGTTGTAACACAAGAGGTTAAGACACTTGAGTTCGAGACCTAAGAGCCTCCATGTAACAGGTGAGCTCCTGATGTCTGCCTATCTCCTGCCAACCTAGCAGTTCAAAAGCATGTAAAATGCAAGAAGATAAATAGATATCACCTGGGTGGGAAGGCAACAGCGTCCGTGCACCTCGGTGTATAGACATGCCAGCCACGTGATCACAGAAGCATATTTGGATAAAATATGGCTCTTCAGCTAGGAAACAGAGATGAGTACTACCCACTAGAATTGGCCATGACTGGCAAGGGGAACCTTTACCTTTAAGAACTTTTCAAATGCCATTTATTATTATGTTAGGAAGATATATTATTTATTTATTAAATTTGTACGCCATTGAAATCTGAAGACTCTCGGTGGCTAACAACAATAAAACAATACATTAAAAACACTTAAAATAAAAAAAAACCGTTAAAACAAAGCAAAAAACCTGGCAGGCAAGCAAGGTCGGCTAAAAGGATTTCATATATAAAAAGGGGGGTGAGGATGGCTAAGAATCAATCAGCCACCTCTATGATGATAAGCTTGAGAGGCTGAAGATCTGTTGTCTGAAATTAGTATTACCATTTTCTGGAACTGTGGATTGGCTTCATGGTAGTTTACTACGTTTTATCCTGGGACTAGGTGCCAGCAATTTTTTTATCCTTTCCTGCAGTTTTACAATTTCTGAGAGCAACATTAACTGGAAGCATAAGCAAGTTTATGATGAGGCTTTCAAAATAAAAGCAAGGTGATAATTTTCTGAACTCAGACATTTCTTCCTCCAAGCTCTGTTATGTCTAATTTGCAGTCAAATTGCTGCAGCTGTGTCAATCTCAAAAAATCCAAACCATTTGTCATTCATTGGCAATGTTGTCAGGCATCTAATCTAATCAAAGGGTCAATCACGATTGTCACTCAGGAGAACTTCAATTGCCAGGAAGAGGGGTAGTGTATCAGACTGGGATGCAACAACCTGGAGACCAGGGACATTAAACTACACATCAAATATGTTCTGCAAATTTCCAGAACAAAAACATACCTTTGCAAGGAGCCAAGGAGAGCTTTTGTGATTTCCCTGCTCAGTCAAGGTATTCTCTTAACATCAGAAGATGTACAAATATGCATCCTCCTTCCCAACACCATGATTGCAAGTATTGGTACTAATTTGAGTGGGACCAAAGCTAGTTTAATCTGAAACTTCTAAGCTAAACATTTGGTGGGGGCTTATATTGATAAAAGGAGGTGCTGAATTTAGAAGGGGAAATAATCACATGGCAGATTTTTCTTGCTGAACTTTATAACTGAAGCCACTCACCAGTTCACTTAAAGAGTGCAACCCTAGTGGCAGGGAGGGTTTGAGGATGGAAAATGTTTTCATAAAATAATGGTTTTCTTACGGTTTACAGAAGTTGGAGAATTACTGCTGGTCAGATAGAAAATTGCCTAGCCCAGCATCCATAGAAATGGGCAAGGTTAAATCTTGTCACCAAGGAAATTTAATAGAGCAATCTGAAATTAAATAAAGAGATTGTGTGGGTCAAGAAGATGAAGGTTAAGCAATGCATTTATTATGTCTTTCTCCATAATAAATAATATCAGACAGAGATAAAAAATTGCAACCAGTTTTGGATGGGATTTTTCTTCTTCATCAGGGATCACCACAGCAAATCTTCTGTTTCCATCTTTTTGGTCTTCATCCTCCTCCTCATTCACACCAACCTCCCTCATATCCTCTCTCACAGCATCCATGTACCTCGTCCTGAGCCTTCCTCTTCTCCTTCTGCCCGGTAGCTCCATCCTCAACAACGTCTTCCCAACATACTCTTCATTCTTCCACCACACATGCCCAAACCATCTAAGTGTCACTTCACCTCTCACTTCTCACCAAACCTTCCTCCCTGTGCTGTCCCTCTAATATGCTCATTTCTGATCTTGTCCAATTTTTTCACACCCAACAAGAATCGCAGCATCTTCAACTCTGCCACTTCTAGCTCTGCCTCTTGTCTTTTGGTCATGGCCGCTGTCTCCAGGCTGTGCAGCATTGTTTGGATGGGATTATAATCTTCCCTAAATAACAGGTTTACTGTTTGGGATTTGGTTTTGCTAATAGAGACTTAAATGGTGACTGCAATGGAGTGTATATTTGTTTTTATCCATCATAAAATGGAGTGTCTATTTTTTTATCCATTATAGCATTTTTCAAACTTGGCAATTCTAAGACGAGTTCACTTTTTTGAACTTTAAGTCTAATTGCCAAGTCTGAAAAATTATAATAAAACCTGTGCAAAGGGGACATCTCTAAGACTCTCCTTTGGAACATAATTCTGCAGCCAGACCATTGTTCAGTAGGAAGAGTTGACAGCATTTGATTTCAAAGGCTATTATTCACTTCCCAGCCACTTTTCAAATTGGGATGGTTGGATAGGAACTTTCATCATCCTCAAGCAACGTGATCATTGACAAAGCCTTATATGCTATCACTTGGAAATCAATATTGTTCTCAGGTGGACTTTGAAATATTATTAAGATGATGGTTTGTCACACAGTCAGTCAGATATTTGGACTAGATTTGGCAGTTTTATCCACCTGTTAAGTCCTTCTCAAAGATCTGGGATAGACAAATGTTGTTGTTTACTAATGTTAAAAATAAAATTTTTAAAGGAGGATATAAACTCTTCCAAGTAAAGGTGCCATTTGCAATTGACTGAGGGGGATTTTGTTAATGCTGATGGTGTCCAAGTGATACTCCAGATGTGTTGGAATTGCATCCAAGGCACCTACTGTTATTGATACTATTTTTATTTTCTTTTGCCACAATCATTCTACTTATATTTGCAGGTCTTTATATTTTGTGATTTTTTTCCAGTTCTTTTTCTTCTATGCTGATGTCTCCAGGTAGTTCAGCATTTGGACTCACTGTCCAGACTTTTTTGTCTTTCTTATCAACATTTGTCACGTTTTTGGTGTTGAATGGCAGATGCTTATTTGTTTGAATTCTAAAGCCATTTGTTTATTAATATATTTATAAAGAGATAGATAACTCTGGTATTATTCCAGATAACTCTGGGTGGTGTACCAGAAAAAATAAAAGAAAAAAGGCAATCTGCAAAGGCCATGTTGCTGTCATAGATGATAATCAACACTTTGAGTCGCACTGGAAGCTTACTACTCACCATCTTCATTAGAGGCCCTCCTTACTTTCCCTTATTTCTTGAAGCATGTTTGCTAGGAACTCAAGCCAACCAAGTTGCTGTTCCACTACATCTAAAGGAAGAAAAAATATTTCCAGGAAATATAAAAATATATAAAATAAATACATAAAAAATGTTGTCTTATTCATTATCCTGTGTACAAAGGGAGACTAATGAAGTTTAGAGACAAGGAAAAGATACAGATTCTTGGACTGTTGTAGACTATCTCAGTCCATAGGTTTATTATCCTGGTTTAAAATAATGCTATGTGGTCCTTAAGTATTCTCTTAATAAATGAGTTTTTAAATGATGTAGCATCTGAACAAAATCAGGTGTTCCTTAATGGCAGAAGTTAAACAAAAAAAGTGTTTAAAGAGTTTGTGGGACACAACTGTGTAAATGACAGTAATAACACGGCTTCCAATGGAGTTCAATACAGCTTAATAGTTACAATAAAAATTTAGCTATTGCATCCAAATTATTGGTCCAGCATCAGACAAAATCCTTTGGGGAGGAATCAGAAGCGCTAATGTCCATGAAGCCTATTTTTGGGGATTTAAATAGAGCCATAAGCACAGTACATTAAAAATAAAATAGTGCTTAATAGTTACCATTTAAATCCTAAATGCAAATTTGTACCTTTTCATCCCACTGAGCTAAACACACAGAGCTAAAGCATAACCAATCTGTTTCTAGGAACTGTACATTATGTTTGGTACCTCTGAAAGATGCCCACAATCATATTATTAAAGAATGAATTTTATATACCATTATCCAACTTTTTCTCTTTCATATTTGGGAATGGGGACGCATTCATTTCTTGATATGATTTCATCCATCGCAAAATAGGTAGCTAAGAGAAAAATACAATTCCATCTTACAATTACTCTTTCCTTCCCACATAATGTTTTCTTATAGCTGTTGTGATGCATTATAAGAAAATCTAGTTTCTATTGTGCAGAGATCAGCATGGTACATTCTTGGCATTATTAGCCACTTTGATAAACTGCATCTGTTTGAAAGGAAAGAGCTTTTTTGAACTGGAAGTGAACAGCAAATATGTTCGCTAATAATCACAGGACATTTTTTGTGCATGGAATTTCGATGCAAAACTAAAATGTATTGCGTACATTTTGGAAGGCTCAAATTAATCAGACATCAAACTGGAAACAAAATCTTAAGTTTATAGTTCTTTCCTTAAGTCTCTAGGCATAAGCCCCATTTAAACATATAGGGCTTACTTCTGAATAATTTGCATCTTATTAGGTATCACTGCAATCAATTATTAATATTGTACCGTTTTTAGCATGCAAAAGTGAATTTGTACTCAGAAGAAGATGGAACTTCCCAAAGGCATTGTTGTCTTTAAGGCAGAAATGTCCACAGGCTGCGCAGAAGGCCAGTTCATACTTATGGCTGCTTTGTAGTTCTTTCTTGTAAAAGAGGTAATTCTCAGTGTGGACACATGAATGGTATTCTCAAAATGGGATATGGAAAATACTATTCTGAGAAGTGAAGAAATGATCTGTAACAACTGCAGTCTCCTGTCCTTGTTAATCGTTCACCTGCTTCTCTGTTGGTGAATTTGGTTGGTAAATTAGTTTCAGTAGCTTCAGGTGGCCAAAAGAGAAAGCAGAAAATGCACAATTTTTAAGAAGCATTGGTGCCTTCATCTCTTTCAAGGATTGCTTAGAACAGGCATGTCCAACTCTAAGATGTGTGGACTTCAACTCCTATTCTGGCTTAGAATAACTGGGCTTTTCTTGGAGGAAAACCAGTTTAGTTTTCATTTATGAACCCAGAGAATAAATAAAGTCTGTGAGTCTCAAGGCAATGAAAAAATTGCAATAGAAACAAATGAGCTGCAAAATGAGTGCCTTGGCACCATGTGGCTAAACTAACAGTCAAACCATCCATTCCCTTCCACCTGGAATCAGCTGCCTAGTGAAACAGCAAAAGCAAGCAAACAATGTTTTTAGGCAGTTTTGCCACCCTATTCTGCACTGCAATTTCTCTAAGTTCAGGTTTATTTGTTGTTTTTAATGATTAATGCCAATTTGAAATATATATTGCAAAGGATGTTGTTGGTAAGTGTGTTTGTTTTTAAATCCTTCAAGGATTAACATAAAACCATATTTCTGACATGTTAGACCAACTTCTAAATTGCTGAAGATTTTTTCTACTGGTTCATCAGCTTAAGAACTATTTGTTGTGTGGTGTCAGACACTTGAGTATGAAAAGGTCTGTTCTGCTCACTGGTGTAGCTCTGGGTTTGTGTCAATGAGCCTCAGCCTAAAATCAATTAGTTGAGCTAGTGTGATAGGTTGGCATATATGCAATGTTCGAACTTTCTCAAGGAACAAGTTTGTCAGTAACAAAATGTATGATGTCTAGCTTCCATTAGAATTTTCTGATTTCATTTAAGATGGAGAAAAGTTTTTGTTTTTCTGACAATACTGCATTTTTTTTAGACTCAGCTTACTTTCTGTCCTCTCTTTGAAGAAATTCACAGATTAATATATATGCTTCTAGAAAAAATTGGAACCAAACAAAAATTCTCACCTCCTAACACCAACTAGTTTCATTGTGCGATTATGTTATAACTGCTTGCTTGTACAAATTCATCCAATCTTGGAATGAATGTTGCATTCTTAACTGCAAATACTACTTTGCAACTGATAATGAATGGCCATTCATTTTTAAATTAAAAAGATGCAGTGATTGCAAATTAGGTGATAAATGAAAATCTGAGTTTTAAGCAACTGAATATAGGCAAATTATTTCATCCTTACCCACTCTGTAGTCTTGGATCATATTTAAAACTGGGAAAATAATTAATGGGGAATCATGTTTTTATATACTGCAGATAATGTCGCATTGCATTGTCTTCTGAACTGGCAAACTGGGCCTTTGTGAATAATCTGCAATGAGACCAATATGAACAAATTAGCTGGAGAATTATATCCTAAATTAGTGTCAGGCCAGCCCAAGAATGATATGGAACAATCCAGACAAAGCTCCGTTTTTTAATTGCACACATAATATAGACAGAACCTTGCCAGACTAAACTTTTACCACTCTCACCCCAACAGATATACCCTGGGAGATTGTAAGGAATCGCTACCCAGCAATCTTCCTCCAATGCTGCTCCAGGCTGTGATGCCTTCTGTCTCACCCCCTTCTTTGGAATGCATTCCCTATCTCTTGGAAAATTGTCACTTCACTGTAGTCCTTCACAACACCTCCCTGTTCGTAGATGCAGTCTATCACAATTAGTCACCTGCATCTTTCTATAGTCTGTGGCCACAATTTAGAAAGAAAGCAAGATAAAAATAAGCATAATTAAATAAATCGTCGGAGTAGATGAGTGAATTCCACAGATTGAATATTTTACCCATGGATAAAAATTCCTTATAAAATATAAGTGCTGTGAGATGTATTCAGAACAAGGCTGGATGACAGCTGATTACTCTGGAGTTGGTTAATCATGCTATTGAGTCATAGCAAGATTTCTCACCTTTATGAATGATGTGTTGGAAAAAGAATGGCTTTCAAAGGTGTTTCTGATCATAGGGAGAAGAGGATTGACAGATACTTAAATTAGTGGGCATATGCTTTTTCTCTAAGAGTTTTTCTAACAATTCCCTTCTAGTTTTAGACAAAAAAGTTCAAACACATTTTAAAGCATCTGCAGAGCTGCCACTGCTGATAATTACACTTCTAGGGGGAGCCACAAGTGAGGAAAGAACCACATTGACATTTTTAAATGTGAGAAAAACCCAATTTTAAGATGATGTCTACAGCAAGTGAGCAACACTGACAATAAGTAAAATTCAATTATCTTTAAATTATGATGCAGATAAATGTTGTTTTCACCCAGGTTCTAGGGATATATTTGTTCATTGTGTAAATAACAACTTTTACAGCACAATGCATTCATTGTTTTTGCCTACTAGACCACACCCAAAAATCCCCAAAATGGATTTGGAGATGGAAGGAAAATATTTTTATTAAGAAAATGAAATATCTGGATTCTTCAGAGTTTTGTTCCAAATCAGATTCTTTTTCTTTTTGCAATATCAGACAAGGAGAAATCAGTAACATCATCTTCTACCATGATCTTTCCAACTGCAAGTGCCAGCAAATGAGCACGTACTATTTTCTACCACCAAACTATGGACCATGTCCCTAAACATATACTGAAATACTAAGCTAGAAAGTGAGTCCAGTGAAAGAGACTCTCTCATCATGAAATGATAGCAATCCCTACCTTCCTTTTCTCCTCCTTTTCTAGGGTTCAGTAAAGTAATAATGTTTTAGGTGTGACAAGCTCTGCTCCATGTGTTCAGTTTGAGGTTAAAAGGATTGGTTTTGTACCTGTCCACCATAAAAATATGGAAAAAGTGTAAAACTTCTCTGACCAGTTACTTGCTTCCCCAAATCTTCTGTCCCAGAATAAAGGGTTTCAAAAAAGCAGAAAGAGGTCAGTTAGATTTCATTTAATAGAGATTTATGCTTTAAGCCTTCCATACCTTCATATAATGGGATCTCTATTAAGATTGGATCCCAAGAACTTATACCACTGGTACTGAAAATGATACTGAAAGCCAAAAACTCATGTATTTAATGAGTCCTGGAGTTTCCTCTTTGCCCATTGCCAATGATCTGTGATGAATGCAGGTCATGTATTTGCTCTTCCTCCACACATATTGGCTGGGTAAGAGTGTAAACAACCTATAGGGATATCTCTTCATTTGGATTCCCACTTAAGAAGGTGCTGCAGTTGGGTGGGCATCAAAGTACTGTCATATTATTACTCTGATAAGTCATTGCCTTATATGGGAAAGTAATAAATAAGAGTTATTTTAGATGTAGCTGATAAAAGAATATTACACTTGGAAGATTATAGGAAGTCTGCTGATACATCCATAAGTGGATTATCTAGATTAAATAAGATATTTCAGGCTGAAAGTCATGTGCTCTGTAATTTAATTTTCTCAGTTCAATTTATGCATGGTTTGAAATCTGGAAGAAATGAAGAAGATCCATTCTGATTCCTAATATATGCATCAGCTACTAATATATACATCACCTCTCCTAGAAAATTATCAGATATATATCCAGAGGGTCAATAGTATTCCAACTTCTCCTTATGGTACAGCACTATCTGTAGGAATAATAAATTGTGGAGAAAAATCAACCTGTTTATGTCCTTTCAAGATTTACTAAAGTAGTCCAAAAGACAATAGCTATAGCAAAACCTAAGCTTGTAAAAGGAATTGCAGATTCCCATGAGTTCTAAAGCAATAAGATGGGATACAAAGGTATTTTGTTCATAGTCCTGAGGAAAGGATGACATCTTAAAAACTTAGCCAGATCAGACCATGGTCCATTTCATTCCAGTCTCTTCTTTCCCATAGTAGACAACCTGCTACTTCTGGAATATTCACAAGGAGAAGGTGAAAGATAAAGGGGACTCCAAGCAACATATTCTTTTCTTCCTGGGATTTATTTATTATTATTTATTAATCACATTTATAAGATTGACAACAACTGGATTTTGTAAGTTTTCTCAGAGGAAATTTCAAGTTAGGTAACTCAGAAGTCGCATTTAGTCTTAAGGACTGATCAACCTCTCCAACATGATTTTGTTTTCCATTTTAAAGACAACCAACTTATTGGTCATCCATTTCTTGAGGTTATAATTTCTGCAGATCAGCATTGTGACAATTTCGACTGCTCTAAAACTCCTTTTATTCAGCTTCATTGCATGAATCCTCATCAATTATTATACACACTTGTTATTCTCCCCTCAACCGTAACCCAGTCATGATTGTTCTCCTGTTGTCTTCTAACAAAGGTATTTAAGACCCTTGATGATTTTGGCTGCTTTTCTGTTCTCTTTCATTATATCTTTTTAAAATAGGGCAAGTAGAACTGGACATAAAAGTGTAGATGTGGAGAAACCATGATTTTGTCTGTGGGCATTACAATGTTGTCATTTTTATTTTTTCATTCCCTGGCAAGAATTTGTAGTGTTTTTTTTTTCACTTAAATTTTCATTGAGTTGTCCAAATTTTTGTTTTATTTTTTTACCAATGAGGCAGGTAATTAAAGTACATTTACAATAAGACACAGGGGCAGAATGAGCTCATGCTCATGTCGCCTGAATACCAGAACAATTATCTCTACATGGATTGGTTTGGAATATATGGAATAAAGAAATAAAGCTACAACTTTCCTGGTTACCAGGAAAGTCTGGGCTAGTTGAAAACTTCCAAGGAAGACTCTCATTTCCCATCTTCTCACTGAAAAAGGAACAGGTACTTGGGAATGTGTGGTGATGGTGAAAATATGTTTGAATCTGACAAACATAAGAACTCTCTAAACTTTGTAAGTTTCTTATGGATATTGCTCAGGCATTTATTGCAAGAATAATTATTTACTTAAACTTCCTATGAATCAAACTCTCCCATTTTGCTCTTCATTTCTGCTAAATGGCAATATCCAGGAAAAAAAAGCTAAGCTATATTTCTTTTGAAAAAACTCCATGAACTGAGGATAACATACACGTTTAAGAGTTTGCAACACTTCTTTTTTTTTTTCCCTAAGAATAACTATGCAATTTTTGGGTCAAAAGCCAACTGCTCAGTTTTTCCC
>JANHZU010006410.1:60554-74822 GCA_032468055.1 Acrochordus granulatus | reverse complement strand
AGTGCTGAATTTTCATAGCTTCCTTGGCTGATGTATCTAAACAAATAACCAAACCACAACAGAGAATAGAAAATGTTGATTTGGGATGTGGTTTTCCTCCATCTAAAATTCAATTCCAGGAGACACAAAAGCATACTCCATTGTAATGTCGGATTGTTATAAGTAAAAAGATTTAAAAGCAAAGAAATCTCAAACTTGGGGAATACAATTAGGTGGCTTTTGCTACATAATTTTTTCGAAACTTAGCAAAGAGGAGGACTCTCTTTGTGTGGATTTAGTACAGTTGTATCTTCATTCTGTTTTTGTTTTTGCTTTGTCTCGGTCTGTGTGTCCGCTATCAAGCCAGATTTGTCACTGAAAGTAAATACTTTCTGGTAAAAATCGTTCACTTATTTGAAGGAACTTAATGAATCGTTTGACGGAACTTGAACAGTGTTGGAGAGCTTGACCACTTTCCTGACTTTCTTGTTTGTTTTTCCTTTAGGTGTTCTGGGGTCATTGCATTAATGCCTTGATCCACTCCATCATTCTTTTTTGGCTTCCACTGAAAGCACTAGAACATGGTAAATAAATGCTTTGTTCTTTCCCACATGTTAACTAAGTAATCTTAAATCTTTCTAAGCCAGCACCGTTATATTTGGGGTCAAAACATGTACTTTGGAAATTAATCATTGCAGACAGACCAACAGCTTTGTCTGTCTGCATTTATCACCAATGAGGACCTTCCAGATCCTCCTTTTTTGCATGCCATCTTTAATAGATAGCAAATTACAGCCTTTATAAATCACAACGTCCATTCATGAAGCTATGTTTATTTAAAATTGATTTACACCTTAAAATATACATGGTGTTATACAGTTTCCCTGACTTCCCATTTGGTTTTGGCGAATAAAAAATGGAATTTGACTAAATATTAGTTACCTGATTTGGAAATTTTGTAAGATGGCTCTTGCCCAATTTTTTGTTCTTCACTAGATAGGAGAAGAAAGTTAGAATTTGTTTGTTTGATAAGTCTTATAATAATGATCATCAAATTAACTATTAGATCAAAACTTACTGATTTTAGAATGCCACCTTCAGAAACACTTCAGAAGATTTAAATTGGAACTGGTAAAGATATACAGTATATCTAAATGAAAATGCTCATGTTACTTAAATGGGGAAAAAATTTAGAAAATTCCTATTCATATCTGAAGAAATCCTTTAGCCATTGAAATGAAAGCTGTTATCCACCAATATGGAAAGGTATGTCCTTTAAACATCTGTGCAGTGAATACAGGCTGGAGCAGTCTTAGCCATGTATGTTTGCAAAATATCTTTACCATCTCTGTCAATTGTTGGGAATTAGTTCTTTGCAAAATCAAGGGATACTAAAAGCACAAGACCATGTATCAAAGTAAAATATATAAACAAAGCAATGACATTGATATAACGATCAGGATATAAGCATCAGAATATAATTGATTTCTCCACAATGCTTTCACAAACAACAAGCTCTGAAATTTCCATTATCTACTCATGATAATGGTATGAGGGAAAGACCTTGGGAGGCAGGAAAAAGAGCTGTAGCTTTCAGATAATTAAATGTGAATCCAAAGGAGGGGTGGGGATGGAGGAAGCATCTCAGAAGGAACCCTTCCTAGTTTGGGGGAGAGAGAAAGTAAGGAAGGGAAGAGGTTCTTTCATACTTGCAAGATTCTGTTATTGTAACCTTAAAGACATTGTTATTACTCATGATTGGTTCTTCTTGCCTGGACTACCTCAAAGGGCTGACACACATTTTACTTCTGGTTTGTCCTCAATCTGGAGTTTGTCAAACTTCCGAGCAGCTTTCAAGACAGAAGAAGCAAGGTGGGCAGTCAGTTTCTTCCTTCAAACAAGAAAGGACCAAAGAAATATATGTCCACAGAATTTGTTCCAAATATACTGAGCGTTTGGGCGTCTCGCATTAAGCCAGTGTTGGCTTGCTGTCTCTGCCGTGTGAGTGCTGGAAGGAAGCAGATGCTGAATATAATCCATCTTCTGGAAAAGCAATTGCAAAAGTATAGTGAGATGTCTGAGTGGAAAGAGTCAGAGATCTTTTTCCAAATGCAGTAAATGCTAAGAGATACTGGACAGCCAGAATAGTATCGTGGCTAAGGCATCAGGCTGGAAACTGGGAGATCAAGGGTTTTAGTCTCAGTTTAGGCATGAAGCCAGCTGGGAGATTTTGGGCCAATCTCTCCAACTCAGCCCTAGGAAGAAGGCAATGGCAAACCACTTCCGAACTGCAGGGACTTGTCCAGGTAGTCACCAGGAGTCAAGACTGACTTGAAGGTGCAACAAATAAAGGGAAAAAAAAAAGAACGATGGCGACTTGCTGGACACAATGGATTATATGCAAGACATAAATTACAACTTTAAAAAAGAAAGTTAATTCCTGTAAATAAGGCAGTAAAACTGTCCTATGCCACCTTTTATGTTTCCTCAGTGACAAGCTACTGGCATGGAGATTCTCTGCGACAGCGGACTGTCACTTAGGCTAGATATGAATACTTAGGCTAGTACTATTTTGGGAGAGTAATAGACATCTGTAAAACCCAGGTGACGTTGGTCATTGGCACAAGGGAGGGGCACTGGGAAACAGGAGAAAACACCAAGCTTGTGCCAGCTGGACTCTGTCCTTCACCTTCTTCCCAAGTGCCCCTTTTTTAAATAAACTGCATGGAAGTCAAAAGAAAGATTGCTATGAAAACTGACACTACCAGCACTCCTGCACATGAATTAACAGCAACAAAGAAGGTGAATTTTATGGCATTCTGGCGGCGGCGGCTGCTGCCTTTCTATTTTTTAAAGAGAGCCTTTTTTTAAGTCCGAGCGCTCTCTCTAGCGCTTTTCCCAAGAGAGATAACACATTGTAAAAAGTAGCTTGTGTAGGGATCTGATTTAAGCTTTGGGGAGCCCTATCTTGGCATTATGCTTTCAGAAGCCGAGCGTCATATCTGTGAGCAGCTCAAGCCAAAATGGCCACAGAAGTCTGTGTGGAGCGATCCGAAAGGAGAGGATGTGTATGCTGCAGCAAAAGTAATCAAGAGGTGCTGGGCTTCTTCCAGTTTCCAGTGATATCACTACCATTGTCGCCACAAATCATGCATAGAGCAAAACCTGCGCAGGAAAAACACCATTTTAACACTTGGATCAGCTAAATATGCAATTCAGTGGCTGACTCATTCCAGGCATGAAATGAGGACAACGTCATGAGGTCAAATCCCTACAGAACAGTCAGCAAGGCCTAACCTACTCACTGCTAGGGGGACATGTGGAACCCTTTGCTAAACTTAATTTACTGTGCAAAAATTATCTTTCCTTTCTACCTCATTTGTAGGATAAGCCTCATGCAGTTTTTGAGTCCTTTGGGAATGTGTGATATTTTTGATCCTGTTTTTCTCTATATTTTTTTAATATGCTCCTATCTTTAATTTGAGTTGGTGATCATAATTCTGTTCTGTTCTATTCTACCCTACCTTATCCTACCCTACCTTATCCTATCCTACCCTACCTTATCCTATCCTATCCTACCTTATCCTACCCTACCTTATCCTATCCTATCCTACCTTATCCTATCCTACCTTATCCTATCCTATCCTATCCTATCCTATCCTATCCTATCCTATCCTACCTTATCCTATCCTATCCTATCCTATCTTATCCTATCCTATCCTACCTTATCCTATCCTACCCTACCTTATCCTATCCTATCCTATCTTATCCTACCCTACCTTATCCTATCCTATCCTACCTTATCCTATCCTACCTTATCCTATCCTATCCTATCCTACCTTATCCTATCCTATCCTACCTTATCCTATCCTATCCTATCCTACCTTACCTTACCTTACCCTACCCTACCATACCCTACTCTATTCTGTTCTATTCTATTCTACCTTACCTTACCCAAAAGATTGTTTGTTATACCATTATTGATTTGAATTAAGCATTAGTAAATGTTGAAATTAACTTAATGATATAGTGATTTCTTGCACCCTGTTTGGGTTTGTAATTTACAACTTCAGGCATCAAATCAATCCTGAGCCAATGTTTCTATTTTTAGATCTCTCTTGCCTACATTAATATAGGCTTCTTCAACTGCCATATTGGAACTGATCAATCTTTATGGTTGGGTGATTTTTCTATAACCCAAATGAATGAATTTTGAAACATCTATTTCAGCAATGTGTTCTCTTTTTCTCAGAATATCTTATTGTTTTATCCAGCGGAAGTAAATATGGTGACTTGAGGCATTACTAAGTTTGTTTATTAGAAATTGGCGTATGGTTTTAGTATAATCTTACAGTGGGATTGTCTGTCAGTGTTGAATGTCGGTCATTTAGTCATTAACTTCACTGAATACTTTAAAGATATCTACTACTTGTGTTAGATAAGGCAGGTATTTAGTATAACATGTGGATGCAAAATTCTTTTTACATCAAGGGAAATCAAATGAAAATAAACAGCAGAAATATCTGGATGTAGTACAGAGGCACCAAGATGATGTGGTAACTAGAAATTTTCATCCCTGATGTTTGATTGTTATTATCATTGACCCCTTAAATTGATTATTATTTCTTGGCAGAAATTTTTGGTCTTTTCAGTTCTTAAAGGAGAAATATGTGATTGCACACATGTGTACATTATTTTTAACTTGTGGTTCAGCGTTAGCTACTTGCTATACTATTTGTTTTCAACATGCTTTTATTTAAAGAGCTTTGAGAAACCTGTTGTGCAAACTTCACAACAGATAACTGTTTAATGGAAACACACACATTATGGACTCTTTCTCCTGGTGACTTGATTACCTTTGCAGAAAAATGACATTTAACTTGCCCAAATTAAATGTAATAAACATGATACGTCCCTCTGTTCTTTACACTTGGTCTCCTGTTTAGTGTAAGATATCTGAGCATTGAATTTAAGGCAAGTGATACCTTATACTAACTTGATTATAAGCTACATTGAACTCAGTGGGACTTTTGAATATCTGTCTATAGAATCATACTGCATGTGCATTTTCATTGACTGTACTGTTTGCAAATCTTATTTTAAATGGCCTTTATGTAGGGAAAAAGAAATCCTTAACTGAACAAAGGTGTCTAATTTTTTTAAAATTATCTGTTCATAGATACAGTATTTACAAGTGGCCAGGCTGTCGACTACCTGTTTGTTGGAAATATTGTTTATACGGTAAGCTAATACATAAAAAAAGTGAAGCATTACTTAGTCTGGGTGAAATATTCTTACATCTGGTTGATTTCAATTATAGATGTGTTTCTGTGATGGAAGGTGTCTACAAAGGGGGAGCTGATGCGATGGCCGACAGTAAGGGTCAGTTTCCCAGAAAGGAGGGAACACATCCCAAGGAAGGGAGCAGGACAAGAGATGACACAGCCTAGAACTGGATCAGGGAAAGAGGAAGAGATTTAGAATAGCCACTTTCTAGAATCTCCCTAGTAATGTATGGCTGTGAGAGCTAGACCATAAGGAAGGCTGAGCATCGAAGAATTGATGCCTTCCATTTGTGGTGCTGGAGAAGACTCTTGAGGGTCCCTTGGACGGCAAGGAGACCAAACCAGTCAATCCTACAGCAAATTGACCCTGATTGCTCTTTGGAGGGACAGATATTGATGCTGAAGCTCAGGTACTTTGGCCACATAATGTGCAGGGAGGACTCATTAGAAAAGATGCTGGGAAGGATTGAAGGGAAGAGGAGAAGGGGACGGCAGAGGATGAGATGGATAGATAGCCTAGTCCGTGTGATGGGTGTGAGCTTGGGAAGACTCCGGGAGGCAGTGCAGGACAGGGAGGCCTGGAGTAATGCAGTCCATGGGGTCATGAAGAGTTGGACACAAACAACAACAAATATCAGTGAGATACTGGAGAGCAGCCAACAAACTGAGAAGCCCAATTCATGTATCACAGTTTTTGATGTTGTAGCCACTGCGAAAGTATGAAGCGGTTGGCCTAAATGCCCCTAAAATTCAATATGTAAGGAAAGCTAAATTACTTTTGGCTTAGTTTCACCTTTTCTTCTTCTCTAAATGAATAAGCAACTGCTCACTGACCTACAGCACTTTTAAGTTAAAGTTCAGTGTTTCCATATTGTGTATGATACGTGTGCGTCAATTGCAGAGGCAAGTGAAATAGTTTGGATGGTTTGTCAGTGCCTTTCAACTAAAGATCACAATTTGTATACTTGTATGGCTCACAACAGAATGTCAAAATTTCTCAGCAAACACTGAGCTCCAGACACCAAAGTATATTCTTTGTCAGCCTTCTGTAATGTGTCCCTTGAAAGTCAGAGAATGATTAAAAAGTACGTCAGAAAATTTCCTTTTGGATGGCAACTGAGGTAAATTACAATTTTGTGATCAGAAAGAAAGTATTTATTTTAATTTATAAACAAACAAGCCAGCAAAACAATATCATACAAATAACATTTATGTCAACTTCACTGTCTGTTCTCTGAGATGAAGATCCACCACCTTTGTTAAATCCTGAAAACCTGCCACATTGTTTTAACATCTTGAGCCTAACAACCCCCTCTTGGCAATTATTATTGTTGTTTGTTATTCATGATATGGATATATGTTTTAACATCACACACAAAAGAAAAAAAGAGAAAGACATTTCTATATTAAAATCACATTAAAAACACTTAATTGGGTTTTTAATATGATTTCTGTATTTTCTAATACAGAAATCAGGACAGATAAAAGAGAAGAGAGTTTACCTTTTTTCAAAATGCCAAGAGCATTCAGGTGCAGAATGAGGATGGAAGAGTAGCATGTTCAAGTGCACTTTCAACCAAGGAAGTTCCCTGGTGGGCTTTCAGCCACTCTAGCAACTCTAATTCACAGGGATGTTGTTATTATAAAGAAACATTGCTTTGCATTAATGAACCCCCACACTGATGACCTCCCCATAGCTGCCTGTCAGCCTTGCAAGATGGATCAGATAGAAAACATGGCCCAATGAGCTAACTCTAATGTAAGGTTACATTAACAGAACCTTGCAGTCTGAAAATACATTTCTCCCCCCATCCTCTTTAAAACCTAAGAAATTAGGGAGCGCCTTTTGCCCCACCCACATTCCTGCTGCAGGCTTAGCTGCCTTTTATCTGTACCCTTGGCTGCATCTTTTTACTCCCAAGGTCATTCCCACATTCCATTTCACTACCTGAGATGGGCATCTCCCTTTGCCTAATGGTAGACAAGCTCTGATAGGGGAAGAAAGAACCACCAGTGACTTGCATTTATGCTTTCATATATTCTGAAACCATTTTAGAGGATGGTTTGGAGGATGAAAAACAATGTATACTTCCACAGTAGGAAAAAATATGTGTACATATATAGGTATATATATATGTGTAGAACTGGGGTGGGAGTTGAATTAGGCATCAGTGTAGAATTCTTACACAGCCATAAAACAGCAAAGTCCAATGTCTCTGGAATGCCATTAGCCCTTATCTAGTTTCACCACTGCAAAGCATTATTCTGAGAAGATTCCTGTATATAGGCTTTTGGCAATAAGTTATTTTGAATGAATACATCACTTGTATTTTGCTCACTTGCAGGCACTCAGAGGGAGTTACAATATAATTACAGATCCAGTCCATAAACTAACAGAATACCCCCCACTCAAGTCTATCAACAAGAGTTTTCTTGTGTGCAGAAAGGGGCTCAAACAGAACTTGGGGCAAGATTTTCCATAACATGGGAGAATATCATGAAATTGATTAGGAGATTCGGTTGTAGTTCAGTTTGAACTAGAATTTGCTGATTATGGTTCATTAGCAGAATGAACAATAAACATTGCTTTATGATAATAAACAACACATTGCTTAAATCTTGGAGAACAGAACTGATATATTATATGAGTATGATTTTTAAAATCATCTCTCTCTACGTAGAGGTTTAGAAACATGTTTTTCCACGTGGTGGTGGGAATCTTTGGATAGACCAAGTGTCTAACATGCAGTGGCCTCAGTCACAAAACTCATTTAAGTGCTGGGCAGGCACAGCTGTGGTATGGGGGCTGTCTGCAAAACCAGGTTGATCTATTTGATAAGCATGATGGTTATTTCACAACATGCCAAATGTGAATAAAATTAAGTTAAATGTTTTTTAAATGTGAAGGATTTATAAAAGCAAAATTCTAATTTTTGGTAAGTTGAACAATTATTTTATTTATTTAATTTGTATGCCACCCCTCTCACCTAGAGGCAACTGATACTCAACTTATTCATGCTCATCTACTCCCCTTCTCTATAAAGAACCATGTTTGCATATAAGTGTAGTAAATAACAATATTGCAAACATCTGTCCCAGGAAGTTCTTACTGGAATTATGAGAAAGGAACTATATGTGTCCAGCTAAACTCAATTACTGTAGATTTCCTCCCCATGGAATAATTCAATGCACAGTATAATTCAATGAATAATTGAATATATTCACTATTCAACAAATAATTTAATATAAATAATTAAATCCATAACTGTAACAGAGATATACTAAATTCTCCCTATTTTATACATGTTAACAGCTATATAATAGTAGAGAGAAATGATATATAGTCACATTAATTAGTCATTCCTCAAATAAAAGCATGACATCAAGGCAAAAATTAAAGATCCAAAGGGGGAGGGCAAATATATATATATACATACAGTATATTGATTGCTTCTATGACTGTGCAATATATCAATATTCAAAACAAGTTGAATTTATCACTCTAGAATCATCTGCTACATTCTGAAATGCTTGAACAATGAATGAATGACAAATACATCACTTCTTTCTCTTTTCTAACGCATTTCAGATAGTCAACAACATGAAAAAAGAAAGAAAATGAAGAAAAAGTTTGTGTTTTTTCTCTATCTTCTGAAAAACGTGATGTGTTCCAAGATCTGTTTTCATTTTTGCGTGCCATCACTCTATCTCAAGAGTGCATAACTTGCTCCATGTTCATTACTGCGTACAAACTTTCTATTCATAGTTTTCCTCGCCAGTATAATTTTGGAGGTTATGCTGGCATTTCCTTGTGTGGTGTATGGTAATCTTTCACCTGAGGGCTTGCTCCAAATAAAAGTTTACATTCCTCTGGCATCTCCTTTCAGATGTAAAGGCATGAGGCATGTGGGTCTTCTGTTGAATAACTGTCCACACTGACATGTTCCAGGGGCAAAAGGAACATCGAGTTCTTACACTCCACTGGCAGCAAGAATGCCCAACCCAATTTCCTCTCATAAATATTTTGTCATAGACAAGACTTTAAAAATACGCCAGTCCTCCCCACTTTAGGTACAAGAACTAAGAAAGTTTGAAATATTCCTCCAAGTGACTTGGGCCTAGAAGTAGGAGGTCAGCTACAGCAAACACAATCTCCTCCTTGGAATGAAAGAAGATCATTTCATTTGAAGGCTATTCCAAAAGGTCATGTGGTGATGGGAAACAGGAGAAGAGCTGAGTATTTTTGAGAAGACTTCAAAGGTATGAAGAGGGGAAAGGAAGTTGCAAGAAATGTCTAGATGTGGGGCTCTCTTTGATGTTTCTTTAGCTAATACACACAACCTCCCTCAGCATTTTTTTTAATGTGGTGAAGTAACAGAAATCTGCATGGTTATGTTGCAGATAAAAGAAGCATAAATAAATAAGGCTGGACCTAAGCAACTATAAACAATCTCGCTGTTTACTGATATTCATCCACAAAATGAGTTTGTCTCTTGCCCTGTTGGGAGAAATTAAAACATAGCTATGTCACTTTAGAAGACAAGATATGTCATTTTATTCCAGATCTCTTGAGGATATCCTGTTTGTATATCTTCTGTCATTATTTTAATCTTCTCTTCGGTTTGCTAAATAGACCTTCATATGACTATAAATGCTGTTTTAAGTTGCCCAAGTGTCTGTGCATAAAGTTTAAAAATAAAACTATTTTTGCACTCTTCTAGTTAAGATGCAAGTAATGCAACTAGCAGAGGTGTGGTGTGCAGCGACTTAATGACAATAGTAAGCTGTCGACCAGAAATAGTCAGCGGTCTAGTGGTTCGAGCCATAGCGCCACATGATGGAGTGAGCTCCCATCACTTACCTCTAACTCCTGCCCATGCAGCACTTTGAAAGCATATTACAAGTCGATAAATGGATACCATTTCAGTGGAAATTAGCTGTGAGGGGAAAATGAGAACTTGATGCTGGACATGAGGCGAGGCTGGATATGCAGTGAACCTGAAAAACAGGAGGAAGCCCAAACTCTGAACATTGCTAGTTACGGGGGTGAATAATTGTAAAAGTAATTGTCAATTTGATGGTGAGCAACCGAGAGTTGCAAAAAGATTGGCAGCATATAAATATGTAAAATGAATAAATAATAGGAATGATCTTTTTCTTTAGATGATTTATTTAGGATTTCTTAGACCAGGAGCACTGCATGGCTTTCAGAACCAATAATCTTCTATTTATAAGGGAGATCTGAGAATGAATAAGGAAACGTGTACTGCATATAATGAAAATTTAGAAGTGCAAATATTCACACTGAATTTTTGTTTTTGTTACCTAACAATAACCTTTGGTTATTATCGCTTATTCACAGCAGCTAAATATTTTCCTTGCTGAAGTGCCTCTAATGTTTAGCTGTCTCTGTTTTCCAGAAATTTAAAACTATTATATATTGTAAGGTTACATTAATAGGACCTTGCAGTCTGAAAATACATTTCTCCCACGTCTTCTTTATAACCTAAGAAATTAGGGAGGGCCTCTTGCCCCAACCACATTTGTTGCCCCACCCACATTTGAACAGCAAAAACAAATCTTTAAGGGGAGATGCCAGAGGTAAAGTTGCAGAGATATAATCTGAAAGACAGTTTCTTTGTTATTATTTATTAAGAAAATGTATATGGCTGCCCAATTCACTCACTAGTGATTCCGGGTAGCTTACCAAAATAAAACCCAAATACAAAAGTTTCCTCAAATCAGTGGAAAAATTAGATTTGGAGAAAAGTAAGTACTGTATAAAGTCTTTTAATGTTATTAGCTATATTCATAGCAGTAATTACAGTGGTACCTCACAAGATGACAAACTTACAAGATGTGAAACTCACAAGACGACCAAAACAATGTAATAAAATGTATTCCACTAGATGAGCCATGACTCACACGATGAGAAACCTTCATGAGATACCTACACGTCATCAGTCAGCGCACTCTGTATTTCCCGTTCAGGAAATGCTGCGTGGCTTACTCTCTTGCTGTACGGGTTCTGCCTACTCTGCCACGTGGCTTATTCCATTGCAATACAGGCGGCAGCGCATGCGTGTTCTGCCTACGCTGCCTCATGGCTTAGTCCATTACTGTGCATGTGACTGACCTTGCCAGAATGTACAGCAGGCCAACATTCCTGATTGCAATGAGCTTTCTCGCTGCGTAAACAGGCATTCAAGAGAGAGAACTCCCGAGACTTCAGACTCCAGATTCTCCCTCCAGGAAGTCGTCCCTCTCTTCTCTCCTTTGCGCCAGCCGGGATATTCTCAAAGCACACACGCACACGTGCACACATAAAATAAAGCAGAAATCATAAATTCTCCTTCATCACCAGGCACTTTTCTCCTCTCACAAAGGCAAGAAACATTTGCCTGCCCATGAAATATGCTGAGTGAAAAGGCAATTTTGCCTCAGCAGCAGCGGCAGCAGATCCTCCATGCCAGCAGAGGATGCCAGACAGCAGCCGGCCGAGCAGCAGCCTCAAAGCAGATCCGTAAGTGCTGGTTAGTTTGCTCTATTTCTGCTTTATATCGTGTGTTAATCATGGTTACTTGTTTCAGATGTTAGGGTCAATCATTTCCACATCAAATTCCATTGAAAATGATTCTTTGGTGAATATTTTTGGGGGCATGGAACAGATTATCTGACTTTCCATTGTTTCCTATGCAAAACTGAATTTCTCTTAATGAGCATTTCGCTCTAAGAGCGTTCTTCCGGAATGGATTAGTCTCATCTTGTTAGGCACCACTGTAGTTATTTTATAACTCATGGAACTCTGCATAAAAATTGTAAAAAATATGGAACGTTTATAATACAATTCATTTCTAACAACACAATCTACAATAACAGCAAAGTAGCAGGCCAGCAACTGATCTACAGTGTGAAGAAATTCACCACCGCTTCAAGGACTAGCATTATGCAATGCATAATGTTCAAAAAATGATGATTTTTTTCTCCATATATGATCTCATGTTTTTTTTTATTTTGTGCTTTTTTTTGTAGGATAAGTGTTTTGGGCATGTTATGCTAATGTGCTTATTTGAATAGTTTCCTTATGTGCTAATATATAATGTAACTGAACAGTGGTCCAAAATTGGCTCAGTCGTGAATAATTAGAGAATAGTTCAAATTTTCCATCATAGTTTATAATCCTAGATTTTAAAATATTTTTCTATAATATGATTGACTTTAGGTGGGGGTGAAGCATAATTTATTATGGCAAGTGAATTAGGTAAACTTTATTTTGCACAAATGCTTTGTATCCATACCAGAGAACAAACAGTTTGAATTGGGAGTTGAGCTTTGGTTTAGAAGCAAATTATGATGACAGTTGGGTTACAATTGCCTCAGTTTAAAGCTATGGCAGAACAAATTGGAACACAAAAAGCAAATCATGAGAATCAAAGGTGCCTAATTCTGAATCCAAATCAGAGTTAGGCATTAGATGTATCTTTTTTGAAGAATAGAGCAATAATTTTAATGAACCCTATTAAATAATTCAGAAGAAAACTATAGAGAGAAATTACTGAGTCAGTCACCATTGATTTGTGAAGGAATTATTTTGATATTCTGGCTTTACCTTGTTGTGTTCCATACTATAATGTTGAGTGGAAGAATTAATCAAAAATGGACCTAGCAAATAAAATTAATAGAATGAAGTTCTTTGTGTTAAAAAACTAACTTAAGCACCCTGAGGGTTTTCAAAAAATGTATTAGGATCACTAAATCATTACGGAGTAAGTGTCATTGGACATAAATACAGTATATATAATATAACACTATAATGTTTTTTAAAAAGTAATAGTTCATGTCTGCTCTGTCAAATAAAAGTAGCAATTGCACTTTGTTATACACAACCTTTCAAATTAAGTACATTTCTCTTACATGTCAAAACTCTATTTTTTTTCTGATATCACTTCATTTTAACCTTTTCCAGATAAAGGCTCATATACATATAATCCAGGTAATTTAAAAGCATGCCACTTATTGCTTGTGATTTTTTTTAATGCTATTGATGTGCTTCTGCTATTTGTTGTGCTCCAGTTCAGTTACTTGTTTGTTCCTTGGATTCTTACTCTGTTTTCAGAAATAGGCCTTTATCCTTGCATTGTTTCTAATCTTAAGTACATGCTTAATATTATAAACATTTTGTTAAAAATTGAATTGTTTTTTAATTCTTCATTCATTTTGTTTCTATGTAAATAATATTGATAATTCTGATAGTACTTGACAACAGTTTGTCTTAAAATTAAAAATTATACCTATCTACTGACTTCTAATTTATAATTCTGTACTGATATGACCTTATACACTAGTACTAGTGAGCGACAATATTTGCTTTACTGACTATCATACTTAAAAATGAATCTTCCACAACCAGGCTTTTTAAAGTTTACTCAATAAATAAGATAACTTCTTCATAACAACCATAGCTCCTGCATCAATAATTTTCTTGATAACTGTTGTAATGCTGTTTGTTTGAATCAGAAATTTGATTAAAAATGGATTAATTCGAACTTTTGAGATAATTGTTGTTGTTCAGTTGTGCAGTCTTGTCTGACTCTTTGCGACCCCATTGACTGCAGTACGCCAGGCCTCCCTGTCCTGCCTTGCCTCCTGGAGACTTCCCAAGCCCATGCCCATCACACTGACAATGCTATTTATTCACCTCATCCTCTGCCATCTCCTCCTTTTCCCTTCAATCCTTCCCAGCATCACAGTCTTTTCTAATGAGTACCCTCTGCACATTACGTGGCCAAAGTACTTGAGCTTCACCTTCAATATCTGTCCTTCCAATGAGCAATCAGGGTTGATTTGCTGTAGTATTGACTGGGTTGATTTCCTTGCCGTCCAAGGGACCCTCAGTAGTCTTCTCCAGCACCACAATTCAAAGGCACCAATTCTTCGATGCTCAGCCTTCCTTATGGTCCAGCTCTCACAGCCATACATTACGACTGGGAAAACCATAGCCTTG
>JANHZU010006410.1:28420-39641 GCA_032468055.1 Acrochordus granulatus | reverse complement strand
TTGAAGTTGAAGCTCAAGTACTTTGGCCACATAATGCGCAGGGAAGACTCATTAGAAAAGACTGTGATGCTGGGAAGATTGAAGGGAAGAGGAGAAGGGGATGGCAGAGGATGAGATGGATAGATTGCATAGTCGGTGTGATGGTTGTGAGCTTGGGAAGACTTCAGGAGGCAGTGCAAGACAGGGGGGCCTGGCATAATGCAGTCCATGGGGTCGCGAAGAGTCGGACACGACTACGCGACTGAACAACAACAAATCGATCTGAAATTCTAATTCCGGAGTAGGTACTTGGTTATCATGACTATTAACCAATACTCTTATCCTCCATGAATTTATCAAAATTAATCTAGAGTCGAATTACATCATGAAATTATGTGATTTGTAGTTAATAATAATCAGGAACTTGCAATACATGTCCTCATCATTTTGATATTAGACTACTGAAAGAGATCTGTTTTCATGTCTGGCTTCAGTGGCAGGGGTAAACAACCATGCAACAGGCAGGCAAGACACAGGTGTCGTGCATGCAATTGTGTGCAAAGCCTGTGAAGGAGGTCTAAGGAGCCAAGCACATGCTTGGGGAGTGGGCTTGACAGGACAAGCAACAGCAGGGAGGCACAAGGAGATTACAGGGGCAGGCAATCTGGAACGGTGTAAATTGGGGCAAGGCTTGCAAAAATGCTAAGAGCCAAGCACCCATCAAGAAAGTGCTTGGTTGGAAGATTGGCAGAAAGAGCAAGAAAAAAACTGTGGAGATGACAGTGGATTTTAGGAAGAGACCTCCTATTTCACCTGCTCTTACCATATTCGACAACATGGTGTCAGCAGTACAGTCCTTCAAGTTTTTAGCTTTATAATCTCCCAAAACTAGAAATGGGTGGCTAACCTTAGCACCGTTTCTTGATAACGGTGCTAAGGTTAGCCATCCATTTCTGCTCAAGACGTTCAACCTGCCTCAAGAGCTGCTAATACAACTACAGAGGAATCACTGAGTCTGTCCTTTGCACATCTATCACTGTCTGGTTTGGCGCAGCAACCGTGCAGGACAGGTACAGACTCCAAGGAACAGTCAGGACTGCAGAAAGAATAATTGCAGCTAGGTTGCCCTCCATGGAGGACCTGTATTTCAAAAGGGTCAAGAAAAGGGCAGACTGCAGACCCCTCTCACCCAAGACATAATTTGTTTGAACCTCTTCCCTCTGGTATTATAGGGTATTGCATACCAAAAGAACCAGACACAGGGACAGTTTTTTCTCCCACGTCATCATTCAGCTGAATACTTGACTCATGCTATATGACAGGACATAAAATACAAAGGTTTCTAAATTAACCCAGAAGTACTATCTAAGGTGTATGCTTACTTATCAATAGATTGTGGTTCTAATTCTACACTTTACTATATTCTTTTTCTATTGGCTGCATATTTTGGATACACACTTTAATGCTGAATACATATTTTGTTTAATTTGTTTATGTTATGATTTAATGTACCATTGTCTTGCAAGTATACTGAGAGCTTCTTACCAGAATCAAACTCCTTGCATGTCTATTGGCTTTGGCCAATAAAAAATCTGAATCTGAAAGAGGCATGAGGACAGGCAGGCTAGAGCATGTGATACAGAAAAAAGATGAACTTTTTGGAAGGGAGAATGAGAAATGCCCGTGCACACAACTTTAGCAACAGCTGAAGTAAAGCTGTAAAGCTGGGTCAAGAATCCATAGTGTGATTTTTAAAAAGTCTTGGATGTTATAAGGGAGAAGTCAAAGATTTGGTCAAGAACACCCCAAGATCAAAAAATGTTGTAGGAATTAGGAACAAAGAAGCATAAACAGAAGGAAGCCAGGTGTTAGGTTGCTTCCAGTAATTGGAAGGAAGCCCCTGTGTGGCTAAATCACCTACCCAGCTTAAAGTTTTCTTGGTCATCTTCCCTACTTCTTAGCACCCGTGTTTGCTATTGAGCCTTGGTGCTGGCTGAAGAGAGCCTGAAGAGCTCACTTTTCCAAACAGCTGCTCCATATTTTCTTCAAGGCCATCCTTGAAGATTCTTCCACGCCGTGTCCTAAACTTAGGCAGCTTGTCTCACAGACTGATAATCAAAGACCAGGAACATAGGAAACTGTATATTGACAGGTTGCACACTGGAGGTACAGTATGTATGATCCATCTGTAGTCTGACCGAGACTTTTCCACTCTTTGTAAATTAGGCCAAATTAAGAGGGATCAACGAAAGAGCAATTTCACCCCCATTATTCATGGTGGTAAAATCAGGAAGAGACCCAGAAGAGCTCAGTGGAATTTCTCTAAACTAAAGAAAACTGCCTTTAAAATGACAAATGCAGTTCAATGTGTGTAAGTGCATCTTGCATTACATCGGAAGACACGTGTGTTGATGTGATCTCAACTGGAAAGGCATCTTAAGGTGATGAAAATGTCAAAACGGCCGCGGTATTGAAAAATGAGAACTTGGAAAGGAATGATAAGGAAAAAGATTGAAAATAATTCAAATAGGGGGAAAAATTGCCTTTGTGGCTGCTTTTGGAATACTCTAAGCAATTCTGGTCATTTCAGCTCAAAAAAGAAACAGCAAAAGCTGAGAAAGATGCAGAAAAAGAAATGATGAGAGAGTGGCTTCACTGGATGGAGAGACTCAAACTTCTGGGGCTTTGGGGATTAGGATGTTAATCCTAATCCCCAAACATGTTTCATGTTAGTTTATGGGGTTTAATCCCCAACATGTTTCATGTTAGTTTATGGGGTTCGAGAAAGGAAAACTAAACTTGACAGACCTCACTCAAGTGGGGGGAAAAACCCGCTCAAGAATATCCGAGGATTTTGTCGATGTGAAATAGTTATACAGCATTTCCTTCTGCCCCGCTATCTCAAGCATTTCATCAACCCCTTTTCTTCAAGTTGCTTGATGTTTCTGTTTCTTAAAGGGAATGGCACGATGGGTGGGTATGTGATGGTGATGCTGGGATTTTTTTTCACTTGTCTTCGGTATTGCGCTGACGCTTAACTGGAAAACTGAGCCATGAGGACTCGTGTGGAAGTAACTGAAGTTTGTTCAGATATTTGCAGATCGAATGATGCCTCATCTGCCTGGTTTGTGTGAATCAGTTCCTAGGATTGTTTGGATGGTTTCTTGAGGGTTTATCACGTGGCAGACCCCGAGGATAGACTCTTGTTAATGATGGAAGCTTATTTGTAGAACCACCTTCTTCTGTTAATTCCTGGTGGTCAAACATCTGTTTTATGAATGAGATTGTATCAGATATGCCACCCATTGTTTGCTGAGGACCGCAAGCATTTCATTTTACATTGAGAAAGTTAATTATTTTCAGATTCTGGTAACTGTCATACTTGAATGTTGTTATTGGCCACCATGCAATGGCCTTGAAATGGCAGTTTCATAAATGGAACAGCAGTCATGTTTCCTCCAATGCGCTTCTTAGCTCCATCTCTTGTGTGTGTGTGTTGGGTGTGGGAGAGAGACTTCACACTTTCCCAGGCTGCTTTTCCGTGCATGAAAAAAGGCACATCTGTAACTTCCTTTCTGCGCGCACTTAGAATTTTTACCCCTGATAAAATTCAAAATCCTATTTGTGCTTTGCTCCTGGGGGCAGAGGGGGGATCGTGATTCAGACTCTTCCTGCGACCTGGGTAGTCAGCAGGAGTCCAGGCAGAAACAGCTTTTGAATTACAGAGTGGGGTTCATTTTTTTCCCATTTCTCCTGGTGGGCTTCTTACTAAGGAATAAGCACTGAGGATGAGACGTGAGTGTGTGGGTGGGTGTGGGTGTGGGTGTCTAGAGAAAGCGAAAGAGAGGGAGCCCTTCCTACTAGCAATCTGTGTGAGCCGGAGCAGTTAATTGAATAACCTCAGGTCTAGCAGGAAGGGGAAAAAATGTTCTCGCGCCCTAGACTGCTTCACGCTGTATCCCAGCAGGAGCTTCAAAGACATTAAGGGGCCGTCGAGTTTCACATCTCTGCAAAGTCCTCCAGTCCCAGAAAGCACTGAAGGGCATTTTCCGAAGTGCTCTTCGTTAATGAGCGTCTCTGCAGCTTAAAGTGAGTTTCTGTACCCCAGGTGAAACGTTGACCCGAAGCCGTGCAACAGAAACCCCTCTCCAAAACAATGAGGCACAACATAGCCCTTTCCACTGAACACTACCCTTTTGTTCTGAGGTGACTCCACCAGACAAGCGCCAAGATCTCACCGAGAAAAGTTGTATCGCAGCTGAAATGTTAGAATCTATCGCGGAATGTCAAACATTTTTTCCTCTTTTTTTTGTTCCTCTGCCTTTCCTGCCATAAAGATTTTGATTCAGACCCAAACCCAAACTCTAACCCATCAGTTTCAACAAAAGGTAAGATCCCTGCCTAGCAACAGTTCCAATTCCCAATTCAGTGCATTTATTAAGGAACCCAGCAGGAATGAGTCAGAAAGGGTTGGCTACAATAGAAATAAATATATTACTGATAAATAAATATTTTACTGATTAAAATAAATATTTTACTGATTAAAACCGAGCAGACTGGCACAGCTGTTCATTAGGAATGTATCGGCGATTTATTAACATTTGAAGCTATTTACAATATGATGGCCTTCGATTCCGTGGTGGGGCTTTTCCTTTGCTTTCTGCCAGACAACCATCAAAATCATTTGTAAAGAAGTTACTTCCTTGAGTAGTTATTTGGCATAAGCTCAAGTTATAGGAAAATCAAGGAAGGTATTTTGCTGGCAGAAAACCGAGCTGATGGGGTCAAAGTTGAGGCAATTTCTCCTCTCCCAGAAATCTTCTCGGTTACAAATCATCTTTGCTCCACCTTCTAGTTCTGGCCCATCTACCTTGTAGTTGGTTCACTTCCACTATCTGTCTTGAGGGGAGAGGATGCCTTGACCTGACTTACCACTGAGTTGCAAAAGGAATAGAGTATCCTGCCACCTGAATATTTCCTTGCGATTAAACTGGAAATTATTATCATCATGAATATTCTGTAACATCTCCTGGTCCGTATACCTTTGATGCATCTGACCATCGAAAAATACCCTGATTCCTTTCTTGTTGTTTTGACCCAGATTCAAAATACTGTGTCATGCTAAGAATCTAGTTATTCTCAGTAAAAATTGTGGCAATGCTAACAATATAGACCCTTTGTTATTAGCTACCTCTGAATTACAACCGACATTTATTGCTAAGCACATTTTTAATCTAACATTGCTAATTTTTGCCAGGAATTAGACCCAGGCAACAGTCTTCCCTCTTTTTCTAAATGTGTTGATGAAAGTCTCATCTTCTTAGCCAATACAAGACCGACTGAGGGGCACCTAATCGGAAAGAACGAGCACAGAGGGTATTGACATTATCGGCCAGCAAAGAAGTCAGACTTATTTGTTTATTTATTAAATTTATAAGCCTCCTAATTCAAAAATGACTCTTGGTGGTAAAACAATTAAAACAGGTAAAAACACTTTAAAAATAACCAACTGGACCAAGAAGGGAATTCAAAAATATACATGGGGGAAGAGGTAAATATTAAACCACCACCCACCTCCAAGATGGTGCATCCCCACTGGGGACCCAAGGCGGTTGGCAGAGCCAGGTCTTAAGGCTCTTCTGGAAGGTCATAAGGGTGGGCACAGACCTCACCTCTGGGGGCACGATGTTCCACAGGGCAGGAGCCATGGCAGAAAAGGCTCTTCTCCTTGAAATTCCTTGGTTGATGGGATCCGAAGGAGGCCTCTTCCTCTGGATCTGGTGGGGTGGATTGTCCCCATTGTTACAGTTCCTAAGGTATCCCGGTCCCATGCCATGAAGAGTTTTAAAGGTCAAATTGCACACAAAAACAGACTGGCAACCAATGCAGTTCACAGAATAAAGATGTTTCATGGGCCATTCTATTGGCCCCTACGATCATCCGCACAGTGGCATTCTGCACCAGCTATAGTCTCTGGGTGCCTTCAAGGGTAGCCCCATGTAGAGCATTTTGCAATAATCTAACAAAGAGATGATGAGGGCATGAGTGACTGAGTGAAGGGAGCTCTGGTCTAGGTTGGGGCGCAACTGGCGCATAACACGCAGTCGTGCAAAGGCCCTCCCAGCCATGACTGCCAGCTGCTCCTTGAACAGGAGTCGCGAGTCCAGGAGAACCCCCAGATTATGCACCGGGTCTATCTGGGGTAGTGCCACCCCATCCAGACTTATTGTTAAAGTCTCAGAACCGGGTCTCCCAGACACCCAAAACCACTCCGTCTTGCCAGGGTTCAACCGAAGCCTGTTGTCCCCCATCCAGACCCGTACATCCTCCAGACGGCGATACATTGATCTTTCTCTGTGAAAACTTCCTGTGAGTCTCTGCAGATCCTAGAACGTCTTAGTGCCCACAACCACATGAATGAGATCCGTGTAACATTTCTTTCTGCAGCTACATTCAGTTTCAATATACTGAAGAGTTAAATTCTGGGAGAAATCTTTCTCTCCTCCCCCATCCCACCCCCAAAGAAGTTGTCACAGTTTGCCCATTTCATTGGGTGTCAAATAATACGTGCATACCCTGGAGGAAAGCTACACCAAAAGAGTAAAGAATTCATTATATATATATATGTATATCTATCTATCTATAGATATAGATATATAGATAGATATATCTAGATATAGATATATAGATATAGATATATCTAAATATAGATATATATAGATATATACATACATACATATATACATATGTATGTATAAAGATGTCTGTGAAGACTCTCACTCGTCCAGGGTAATTGCTCAGAACTGAGAAAGCCTTTTGGATAAAAGGTGAAACGTCTTCTACTTGAAAAATCCAATCCAGATGCCTGTTTTTCAAACTTTTGGTGCGATATATATATATACATACATACATACATATATAGTGAATCAAGCAGTAACAGCAATGAAAGGGCAACTCCTGCCCGAATACGTTGCCAGCTGCTGTTACCATCTCATCATTTTTAAACAACGCCAAGGCGCTCGTCTCTCTAAAATAAGCATCGAATGAACCCTTCTTCAAAGGAGAAAACTCTATTATGCCATCTTCCAAATTAGGGAGGCAGAGTGTGCCTCTGTGCATCTTTGTACCTGCTCAGGAATTCCCAGAAGAGTTGTCCTGGCTCTTAGGAACCACACAGCAGAAGAACAGTGTTTGTTAGCTGTTTTTAGTTTTTAATCCCGTTGCTAGAAGCTATTAAATTAGAACATTTTTGCCCTGACTTGACCGTAAGCTGAAATCAATGCGCGGCTAGGGATTTGCAGATAAACGTGGAGAATTCCAGGCTTTTTTCTTTCCTTCTTTATATCTACTTTTGATACGTTACTAATTTTTAATGGAGCGGGGCTCGTACGTCTTACCTTCCGTCGATCCGAAAAACTTCCCTGTAGCTTTAAAAATAAAGAATACAAAAGGGAGTTGCTGCTGCTCGCGCGTGGCACTCAATCGTTTTGTTTGGCTTTATCTCTCCTTTCATAAAACTGAAGAGCGTCAACAGACTTTGCAAGTATACTTAGGCAGGATCGCGCATCTGCGGGAAAAAATTATCTCGGGGTCTTATTTCTGGGTATTGTGACTTCAGGCAAACTATAATTAAAAGTCATCTGAAGGCTCTTGTTATAAATATCCCCTATATAAATGCAAAGAGCTGAGAATGAAAGGATTTAAATGGTATATTGTAAAAGGACACAGGCCTATTGATTTCACAGCTGCTAACCCTTTGGCTCCACAGCACATACCATGTTATCTAACTTTCCAGAGACTCGCTTAATTATCTGGGAGTTCGTGTGCTTCCATCAGAATAAAAAAATAGCTGAAACCAGAATCCTATCAAATTGTTTCTGAATTATAAATTAGAGAAGCAGCCTTCCGAGCAGGCACACAAACACTTCACAGGTAAAGCATGGCATAAATATTTGATTTAATCATTAAATACACGAGGTTTCATGCAGTAAATAATGAAACCATTGCATAGGAAGGACGAAATACAGTCAACCACCAGCAATTGCAACAAAGGGACTCTTTTGAACAAAGAGAAATCATACGGTGCCCTTGTTTGGTTCTCTGTATTGCTTGGTTTGGTTTGTGTGTGTGTGTGTGTTGATGTCACCACTGATTCCTGGCAACTGACCAGACTACCTAGATTTAAATAAGGAAAGAGCTATGCACACATTTGTTTAATTGCATTTATCCGGCTTGCTTGTAGCTTTGTATTTCTCTGCCCTTTTTCATGTTTTTAAATTGTATGGATGTGTGTGTTCTGGAAGTGTTGACTTGGGACAAACATGCCTTAATGTCCTGAGTGGGGTCCACACTATTGGCATTGTTTTTTAAAAATCGTGGGTTTTTTTTTCATTTTTTTCAAATACAGGGAAAAATGCAGGTCCAAACTCCTATGAGTCACAATAACTTCTTAGAAATACACCTAATGATATTTGCCTGCTTTACATTGACTTTGTCTCTCAACCTTCTAAGCAATTTCGGTTACTTTTTTAATGGCAATATTTCAGTACTCTAAATCAGCAGTTCTTAGAGTGTGGCCTGGGGATACCCAAAGTCCCCCAAACACTTTGAGGGGATCTGGGAGGCCAAATAAATATTTTAAAGTTTTCCCGTTTCAATTTCTAATATAGTAAATATCAATAGATATAACCCACACCGATCAAAGCTCTTTGTAGTTGCGGAATACATACATTGGCTGTAGAATATGAAGAAAAAACCCCTACTCTTTTAAAGAGTATTTCTGAAATTAAACTTCTGGACATTTTTGCTTTGAACATAATAACTTAATTCAGCCTTTATTCCCAGGCCCACAAATGATTCAGAAGAAATGGTTTGGGCTTTGTACAAGCACAATACTGCTCTGCCACTCATTAAAATAGCCAGACTTTAATCATTTTTAAGAATTTAAGGGGGTCTTGATCAAAATATTTGAGAACTACTGGTTTAAATAAAAATCTTCCTATCTCAAATTGTAGAAAATTAAAGCATTTGGCTAGAATAAAGCTTAGAAAGCATCATTATCATCGTGGAGGTGGCTGATGGATTTTTAGCCATCCTCACCCCCCTTTTTATGTATGAAATCCTTTTAGCCCACCTCGCTTGTCTGCCGGCTTTTTTATTTGTTTTAAGGGGTTGGTTTTAATGGGTTTATTTTATTTTAGTGTTTTTAATTGTATTTTTTATTGTTGTTAGCCACCGAGGGTCTTCGGTTTTCGGCGGCATACAAATTTAATAAATAATAAATTTGGGGAGAATAAAGCTTAGTTATATACATCCACTTTATTGCATTCCCTGTTCTTCAGGAAACTGTGTGATTGTACTTTCCAAACTTATTCATTTTTAAAATATTTTTTAAGAAAAACGAAAACAAGGACCTGGGAAGGAGCGGAGATGGAAATAAAAAGTTTTTCCCCTTGAATGTTTCCATTTGTCCGTCAGTTTTTCTAAAGGGTTAATTTTCTCTGTGTAAGCCAGGAATTCATCAGCTGCTGAAGCCACCGACAATAATTTTCCATCCAAATATCTGTTGGATTTCTGGATAGTGTATATTGATAGAACATATTTTTATATATTTAAAGCATTTATGTAGCCGCCCGTCTTCCAATAACTTTAAACAGCTCTCAGTATTCGTAATACATACAATATTAAGAATCTTTTTGGCTGTGAGCTTAATTTTTATCTATAGATTTCTAAAAGCATAGTATATAGTATATAATATAGTGTAGAGGATTGATTCATAAAAACAATAGAAAAACAAAAGGGTTCTTGTGTAGGATGACCTTTTCAATGCATCTAATCTCAGTAATTCATGATTTCTGTAAATCCCTATTTACTGGTGCTTCATTGAAAAATGGCTTTTTAAAATCCAGGGGAATTTGAGGTGTTCGTTATGTCAGCCTATGACATAATCGTTATTCAGTCATTAACTTCTTCATATGAGTTATATGGCTTCCCATCAGATAACAGTAACTTTGGGCAGAATATGTGACTGAAAAAATAGAATAACTACAAATTTCACTCTGTCCATGTGCACTGAGCATGCTTTCTCCTTAGTGATGAGGACAAATGCAGTGATTCAGTTTCTGCCTAAGCAGATCCTTTTCCAGACCAAGTTGACATGAAATATCAGTCCAAACTGTGCCTAGTGGAAGAGTTTACTTCTGCATCTTTTAAAACACACTGAATGGCTCAATGTGCAAATAAATTCTGTTCCCCCATCCTAAATGAGATTGCTCAACCAGAATTCTTCGCCCTCACACTTTTAAATGATGCCATATCATGTCCAGCTTTTACAGTCTTGATGAAATTTGGTATGTTTCGAGAGGAAAGCCAAGGTTTCATATTTACCATGCTTTTGTCTTTTATGAGGATTCATAGGTAGACTCAACTGTGTCTTTACCTTCTTGCAATGTTATAGAAAGTTCAGACGCGTGGGGGGAAAGGCATGGAACTGGATTCAACAATATGGGAGATATATTTGTAGGAGAGAGGCTGGCAGAGCCAGGAGGAGGAGAGAAACGAGGCATCAGCTGAGAATCCTTATGTAGACGTAAGAGAACGAGGTTCAACCCCCATCCTTGAGCAACCCTTCTGAATTCTGTTAGCTGCCATCGAGTTTCACGCAGGTGCAAACCCTCCTTCTGAGAAGCATTCTGTGCTCGGGCTCTTTGCAATAAATTATTTTGTTTTGAACCTTAGTGTGCTGACTGGTTGCTTGCACCTGACAAGTATGTATGTTTTGCAACATCGCCCGAATTGCAGATTATGCTTCACCAGTGGGAAGGGAAACCCATGTATGCATCCTCCTCCAGTCTCCCTTGCATGCTTTAGGATTAATCTCACGTAGTTGCTAAGGGAGTGAGTTGGCAGTTTGGCTTGATTCTCATCTCACACAATCACCGGATGAGTATAAGCAATTATCCCTTGAAGAAGATTGTAAACAGTATAATGTGCTAACTACTTTACAGAGATGCTGGAAGGTTACCTTATTTCAAGTTATTTCCAAACAGACAGGAAAGATTTTCTAGGAAAAAACTGTGGGTTAACTAGGCCACTTCAATTGCCACATAGGAAAAAGTGCAAACAAAATTAAAGTAATAGGACCATAGAACCAAGAGCTACAATATTATCAATTTTGTTTGGATGTTATGGTTTACCTTAACAGCAATATATTATAATTTGGTGTACTCTCTCTATATACTCT
>JANHZU010006408.1:60449-75438 GCA_032468055.1 Acrochordus granulatus | reverse complement strand
TGCAGGCAGGATGGAGTGGATGGAGAAGAGTGTCAGGAGTGATCTGTGATAGAAAGGTATCTGCAAGAGTGAAAGGGCAGATCTCCAAGACGGTGGTGAAACCAGCAATGCTGTATGGCCTGGAGACAGTGGCCCTGACAAAAATACAAGAGGCAGAGCTAGAGGTGGCAGAGTTGAAGATGCTGTGATTCTTGTTAGGTGTGCCAAAGTTGAGCAAAATTAGAAATGAGTATGTTAGAGGGATAGCACAGGTAGGAAGGTTTGGCGATAAAGTGAGAGAAGCGAGACTTGGATGGTTTGGGCATGTGTTGAGGAAGGATGAAGAGTATGTTGGGAAGAGATTGTTGAGGATGGAACTACTGTGCAGAAGGAGAAGAGGAAGGCCTAAGAGGAGGTACATGGATACTTTGAGAGAGGATATGCAGGAAGTCAGTGTGATGCTAAGGAACAAGGAAGATGGAAACAAAAGATTCGTTGTGGCAACCCCTGATGGGAGCAGCCGAAAGAAGAAAATTGATAATATCTTGACTCATCTCATAAGACATCAGAATAACTGTGGTCTTTAAAAAAGAAAGTGTGGATTGATGTGGCAGTACCAGGATATACTAGAATAGAAAACAAAACATTGGAGAAGATCAAAAGGTATCAGGATCTGAAAATCAAGATTGAAAGATTATGGCATAAACTGGCCATGGTTATTACCACACTGGGTGTTATACCAAAAAAATTTGGACAGTAAAAAATCTGTATCTTGACCAAATTTCCTTCTGTCAATTGCAAAAGGCCATACTGCTTGGTTTTGCATATATATTCTGTTGGTATATTACAATATCCTAGGTTCTTGAGAAGAGCTTAATGTGATGGCCTTATGAAGGCCAACACCATCTAAAGAAATGGAAGCTGTAACTTCACACTGTTGTGAACAGAGAATAATAATAATAGTAAACCAAAATATAGCACCAAGATGTCATCCAATAAGTCTTACAGTTGCTATACAGTGGAACCTTGGATTGTGAGTACTGCGGTTAATGCGTGTTCTGCAAGATGAGCAAAATTTTTTAATAAAATTTAATTTGGTTAATGAGTGAAAACTTTTAAGATGAGCGCTGATGAGCTTATGTGAGAAATCTTACAACTGAGCTGATGGTTCTTCTCTCTCACTGCATAAAAAGCACAAATTAAGTAAAAGTCATTCAAGAGAAAGAACTCTTGAGATTCAGATTCCAGATTCTCCTTCCAAGCAATAACCCTCCCCTCTTCTCCTCCCTCTCCTCTCCCTCACATCAGCCATGACTCTTTTCAAAGTGAGGGAAGATTGATCCTCTGTCTTCCCTTTCACTCTCTCTCTCACCCCCCCCACAGCCCTCCTTGCACAGCACCATCCTGCCCGTCCCCCTTCTGCTCATCTCTTCTCCCCCTCTCATAGCACAGAGGCAGGTTATGATAAGAAACATTCCCAAACCATCTGGGAAAGGCATGACCGAGGGAAAAGGAAAAGGCCAGTTTTCCTCAAGCAGTGGCAGCTAATCCTCCAGATACAACAGGGGCCGCCCAGACAGTGCCGGCCGAGCAGCAGCTGATGGCCAGAATCTTCCTCAGAGCAGATCCATAGCAATAAAATTAACATTCAAAGCAGACACCCTTCCCAGGAAAGGCCAGATGAACCTCCTAAAAACTGTACAGAAACAAGAGAGAACAGAATTCAAGGCTAGGTAGAAATCCTCTTCCATAAACCGAGGGACCATCAAGAACCATCACCCAAATTGAATCACAGTCATTATTGTCTGCCTGGCTCGGATCGGTTCCTTGGGGACCCCTGCCTCAAAATCTTCTAGCAAGTTTTATTTTTACTTTATATTGTGTATTAATCATTGTTACTTGTTTCAGATATTAAGGACAATCATTTCTACATAAAACACCATTAAAAAATATTTTATGAATATTTTTGGGGGCATGGAACAGCTCATCCGACTTTACATTGTTTCCTATGGAAAACCTCACTTTGGTTTAAGAGTGATTCAGATGAAGAGCGTTCTTCTGGAACGAATTATGCTTGTAATCGGAGGTTCCACAGTATATTGTTTTCGTTTCTTTTAATCTATATTTGTATTCCAAAGAAAGGGGAAAATACCCTTTCTGCATCAGAGTAATTTAAAGATAAATACCATGCTGCTCCCAGGAAACCCATATCCCATGGAAATTTGACAGAATATTAAAAAATGTGAAATGTATTCACTAACTAGGAAGATAATGTTGAATAGTTTTTATTAGTAGCAGAGCAATATCTCACACTAAGTTCTCATTTATATCATCAATACATTGATAAAATACATCCCATATGTATCCTATTCCTATATTTTCCTGTTTCAATTCTACCATACATTACAGAGTTGAAACCTTTTCATTCAAGGAAGCCGTTTCATCTGATCTCATACAGAGGCCCACCGATGCCTTTTTCTTGAGTGAAGATTTTTGCTCAGTAGGGAACAGAAGACCTATGACCATTCCTAACCTTGCCTGGATGGGATTTCTGCTCCCCTCCAAAAAAATGCACAGAAAAGGGGGAAAACATGAAAGTGAACATAGCTGAGCCTGACATCCCAAGAGGTAAACTTTCTCTGACAGGCAAACTAATGACATTAAGCAACACCATTCTCTACCATGCAGATCTTTGCCTGACCTTATCCAAGAAGGTTCTTCCCACCCCTCTGACTTTCCTATTGTAAAAGCCTAATAGATTTTATTTAGCTTCGGGCAGAGTGAATCTCTAAAGGTTTGAACTAATGCAGAAATATTAGAAAAGATTGGTGCTGGGAATTCTTCCTTCTTCTCTATTCTCCTTCCAGTGGAGAAAAACGTCTGACCTAAATCTGCCAGATACTTTCAAGAGAAGGAAGAAAATGTGCAAGGAAAACGGGATCTACAAGCCATCCATCTCCTGTGAATAATTATTATTAGAAAGTAAGTGCCACTAAATTAATCTGAAGAGGAAAAAGAATCTAACTAAGTGTTAAACAATTATATTTTACCTTCATATTTCTTCTTGGAGAATGTCTAGATAAACATTCTGTACCATAAATAAATCTTTTCAGATGTAAGCAAGTACTTCATGCATACCCATTAATTTGTTTAAATGTGAATTTAATTTTATGAGAATAAGTGAGGTGCTGGTTAGGGAGAAAAAGATAAATTTCGAACTGGAGCACCACCTGCAGCATGTTTGTCCTTTTACAGCTTAACAAAATATTGTAAAACAGAAGTAAAAATAAATCAGATCGAGACAAATTTGTTCATATAGATGTATTTGAATAATTCTGTTTACTGCTACAAATATCCACCATCTTTTCCCTCTTTTTCTAAAAAATAACATCTGAGTCACCCAATCTTTTAAGACTATTCAAAACATAGTTGGAGAGACTGAATCAAGCAAGTTGTAGATTCATAAATATATCAACTTCCAGTCTAGAGTAGCAATCAGCAACTAGAGATCAAGGGACAAATATTGCTTTTCCCCCACTATTACTTCATCCTCCAAGACATCTGGAAAAAAGGCACTGATTATGGAAACCCAGGTTGCTGGATGGACGCTTAATTTGTTATCTTTGGCTCACTACCTATAATGTTTGAGAAAAAATCCAGTCCAGATGCCTGTTTTTTAAACTTTGTTGCGATGCAATTACCCTGGACGAGTGAGAGTCTTCACAGACATACCTATAATGCTCTTAAAAAAAGAAAAAAAGCCCTCCAGCAAGATTGACCACATAAGCATTTCAGCATTTAGAAATCCAAATTAGGACTGTATTTTTTTAAAAGTAGCCTCGCATTAATTAAGCTTTTGGCATCAAATTCTATATAACCAAGCTGTATTTTCTTCTACAGTATTTATTACAAAATGCTGTGATGCTGGCCAAGGCCCTGGAGACTGTAAGGGTATGGATGGGAAGGAATCAGCTTCAACTCAACCCTGGCAAAACAGAGCGGCTAAAAGGTTTTTTGCCCCCAGGTGATATTTCATCTCTGACTTTGGACAGGTGACACTCCCCCAGGCTAAGACAATGTGCAATTTGATGGTCTTCCTAGACTCACAGCTCCTACTCAAGGAGCAGGTTGCAGCTGTGGCTGGAGGGGGGAGGGCTTTCCACAGATTCATCTGGTGTGCCAATTGCACACCGTGAGAGGCCTTATTTATGATCACTCATGCCTTAGTCACTTCCCTTTTGGATTAATGCAACATGCTCCATATGGAGCTGCCTTTGAAGGGTACTCAGAAGCTACACTGACTTAGAATGTGGTGGTGTATGCAGGGATGGGTGTCTCTAGGTTTACCCATATAATACCTCTGTTGTGAGAACTGCACTGGCTCCTTATTTCCTTCTGGCAATTCAAAGTACTGGTTATTTCTTTCAAGTCCTGCATGGCATAGGGCCAGGTTATCTGCAAGACCACTTCTCCTTAAGGACATCTATCCATCCTATCAGATCAGAAAATACTAGCCCTTTCCCTCAAACATTGACATCTTATGGGATCCAGGAAGTGTGCCTTTTCCATGGCAGCCCTATACTATGGAACACCTTTCTCTCTGAAGTTTGGCAGGTTCTTTCTCTCTTAGCCTTCCAGAAAACACTGAAGATCTTGCTTTTCCCCCAAGCATTGGGACAGGGTGAGGTGAATGAGAGGATGTAGTGATGGACTGCATGTGAAAGATTAACACTGGTGCCGGGTTTTAATGTTTGTGGTTTTAATAAATATTGTAGGATGTATATATTAATAGATGTTGTTTTAACTGCTGGTTGAGAGCTGCCCAGAATTCAATATGCAATGGCCACCTATATGAATATTTTAAACTCATAAACTAAAATAGGGACATAAATAGTATATCCACTATTTGTACTTTGAAGGACAAGTTGAGAATCCTAAATACAACTTTGTAAGAATAGAAAGGAATATTAGGAGTAAATTTGCCTATCTGGTGAAGCTCCAAATGAATTATAACTTTTATCATTGACAATTCATTGTCAATTTAAAGGCAGATTAGATGTAATGATTTTTAACTAATAATTTAATGTGTACAGTATACCTACTTCTGATTGCAGAACCAAAAAAATACATTTAACTCTTGCAAGAACTTACTTTCCATCTCTCTCTCACATACACCCACATATATATAACCTTTTCTCAAATGTCTGTGTATATTCTCATTAATCTAGCTCATGCCTTGTAGCAAAATCACAAAAAATCTTGCAAACCAAATTTAAAAAGGCAACTGGACTTTTATTTTTAGATGTTACAGAGACATAGTTCAACTCCAATTCAGGAGTCTTCTTCAGTCTCATATAAGAAAGAAAAGTGATATGGAATATATGAACACATTTCTCAAAATGGACCTTTGGCTAGAGCAGAAATGATTAAATTGAAACCTCAAGACCTCTTTATTTACTGCCAATATCCTGTTTTTTCAGCTTGTTACATGAGAACCAGGGTATTGGGTTTCATAGTTTCCTGTCCACCTTTAGGGAAATGTGTTCATATATTCCATATCATTTTTCTTTCGTGTATGAGACTGAAGACAACTCCTGAATTGGAGTTGAAATATTTCTCTGTAACATCTAAAAATAAAAGTCCAGTTGCCTTTTTAAATTTGGTGTGCAAGATTTTTTGCAATTGTGCTATAATCTTTTCTCATCACTAGCAATAATTTAACTTTGTCTCCAAGATTCAGGGCTTCTAAACTGATTGGGCTTGCCTGGATTAGCCTATTCAGTAATAAAATCATTACTGCACCTAGGCAGGTGCATCTGAATATAAAGAAACACTTGGCATTGTAGGTGGCTGCTGATTTAGATTTATGAATAGTTTATATGCAGGAATACTCATTATAATATTTGCAGGTCTCTTAGATCTTATAACCCAAGATGCATGAGGAGTGTGTCATCTTGCTTAGGTTTCTACTAGGTACCAGTTAAATAGTTTTTTTTCAGATTTCAGATTCAGATATTTTATTGGCCAAGCATGTTTAGACATGCTAGGAATTTGACACTGGTACAGCAGCTCTCAGTATACTTGCAAGGCAAGAGTAAATAAAATAATGACATAAACAGATAAATGAAGTTACGTATCCAATAGTAAAGTGTATGTCTAAGTATGCAACCAGTGGAAAGGAAATATTATAAAGTGTAGAATTAGAAGCACAATCTATTGATAAGTATGTATACATCTTAGACAGTACTTCTGGATTAATTTAGAATTCTTTGTACTTTGTGTCCTATCATATAGCATAAGTCAGCTGAATGATGGCACGGGGGAGAAGTTGTTTTGTCTAGTTGTTTTGGTATGCAATACCCTATAGCATCATGCAGAGGGAAGACATTCAAATAAGTTGTGTCCAGGATGAGAAGAATCTGCAGATATCTTCTCCACCCTTTTCTTGACCCTCTCAATATTCAGGTCTACCATGGAGGTGGTTTTTTGGGGGGTTTAATTAAATGCATTCCCTCTAGTGTGATTGACAAATGAGAATATGGTTGCTTACCCATTTCCAACTAATCTATTTCTGAAAAAGTGGATCTTTGAGGAGAAAGTTTCAGACAACTTTGTGTCTGAAACTCCCATAAAGTATAGAGTATGTCCATAAACTAACTGTGAATTAGTTACATTTAAATTCCATTTCATAACCCATTCACATAATGTTTGATAATGAAATGCCTACAGGAAAGCAAACTGATGGACTCTAGATATTTTGGACTATGTCTTACCATTGGCCATGCTGACTGGATCAGATGGAGTTTGAAGGCCAAATCATCTGGAAGAGACCAGATTATTTTTTTTCCTGTTGCATCATGTATTCTCTGCAGACCAAGAACACTGCCTGAACATCTACTTAGGCAACAAATTAAAAATCTTGCAAAATTGCCATACTCCAATAATTTGCTCAAAAAGAATAATAGTTTACCCAAAGATGTATATTATTGGTAAAACAAGAAGAAAAGTATCAACATAATAAGTAATAGGAATAGGCAAGAATGTAATCTTAAAGCTATTTATCCTCTAAAAACGTTTTCCAGCCCAGTGCTCTCCAGATCTGTTAGATTTTATGTCTATAATCCTACATAGGATTCTGAAAGCTGAAGTCCATGTATCTGGGGATTCTAGATTGGGAATAAACATTTCTTAAAAAGTTTTTACACAGAAACTTTCCTATTTTTTCAGCTTTAGAAATGATGAAAAATCTTGAGAAAAAGCCTATTTTCAAAGGGTCACTTTGGAATGCAGAATTTTAGTGAATGTTGGAGTCAGGTTTAATGCCATTTGCTAATTTGAGCCCATATTGTTGAAGGGCTGGACCTTAAATACTCTAAAACAACATGAATTAGAAATATAGCTGCTTTCATTTTAGAAAACCAAACTCCAAAGCATAACAGGTGATTGGGAATTTAAAAGATTTCCACTATTGATGCTACTGGGAATGAATTGGGGAATTTTCTTTGCATCGGGACAAAAAATAGCAGTAACAAAATCTTGATAGCATATATCAGTCCCCAGCCTTTCCACTCCTGACAAAAATCTGCATATATAAGGTCAATTGAGGAGGATTTTTTTTATCCTTACTTAATTTTTTTAAAAATTGAGCACATTCATAGCTATGTAAGTCCTTTGTAATTGTAGACTTTCTTCCTTGAAGGTTCATGGCAGTGTCCAATATACGATCCTCATACAGGATCTCCCAAGAAGAGAAGAACGGAAGGCTGTCTGCAAAGAGCTCAGTGCTGTTTTAGTCATCAGATAAAGGGAATACCCAACAGACCTTACTGAGTCTTCCTCAAAAGGGAGCCTGTTCTGTTGGAAAGATGTGGAGCACTGTAACCTATTTCACTGTTCTCCATATGTGTATGTACCTTGCCTCTATACATATATTGAATACAATAATTCAATTTTGCTTAGCAGAGTTAGGCAGATTCTCTCAGATTTAGCTCTCCATCTGCAATGTAGAAATGCTCATAATAATATAGACAAAATCAGAATTCAGTTTATTTCCATGTATTATGATGAACTTCTCCTTCCTTTCCATGGTGAATCTATCAGAGAAAGAGAAAAAAAACACTAAATTTTACTATTCTTTTTTTAAGTGCAAGAAAGAAAATATATGGCCAAAATGATGCATTTAGATTTCTTAACCCATCCCTTTATACAGATTATCAAGCTTTTATCCTGGCAAATTTAAAGAGGGCTGTTGAGAGATGTAAAAATGATTCATAATACAGAATTATGATATCATACAGTTGTATTTTAATATGAATTAGTTGACACCTATTAATATAGCAAAGTTCTATGGTTTGATAGTAAGGTTAAAACATTAATAAACAGGTAATTCTTAAACAAAGCTCTCGAGTACAATGCAAATAAGGAAGCCAGAATTTAATGTGGTAGGAATGTCTTAGGCTGAAATTCAGCAATGCACATTGATCATGTTCAAATCATGGGTCTTGATTGATCTCTTCCATTCTTCTGTTCACCATGAAGGCAACTTTATATCCAATTGTTGGTAGCCTTCCTTGGCTCCTTTTTATCTACTGGGTTTTAAACCTCTGGAGGAGCTCCTTACCTGTATTTGCTTTTTAAATTTATGAATTTATACCAAGTACTGCAGAGAGGAGAATTTCAGATGTTTCTACATCAGTCAAGTCTCCATGTCTATCAGTGTTGTTATCTTGTCTCAGTTCTGGCCAGCAGCCATCTCCCCAGGTAGTCTTCAGGTAGTTGATCACAACTCATTATATAAAAACATTATAAACTTGTCAAGAAAGCATCTAAATGAAGATACCTCAACCTGTCAAGGATCAGTCACTGCAAAATATTTCAACCTTAAACATATCAAAAATGAAGGTCTGCATGCCTAAGCTGATCAAAGGCAGATAAACACCAGCTGTCAGTACAAAACATTGCTAATTTCCTCATCATTGCATAAAAAGCAGGTTTAAATGAAAAGCAATTTTTGACATACAGCTGCCTTCACTGATTAATGTGTCCAATTTAATAATATATCATTTTGCTCAGAAGGCATGGCAAAAATTGAAGGATTGTCAGTGGAAGGTGAAATCTTTTGTAACCATGGCAATGTGGCATATTATACACACACATGTACACATACATACATACACATACATACATACACACACAGTATATGTATGTATATGGTACTGTGCAAAAGTTCTAGGCTACCACTCACTTTGTTTTAGCAAAGTTTTAATGACCGTCCATAATTATTTTTCGATCTCTGTAGTAAGGTTCAAACAGAAAATACAGGAACTATGTACACAAAATTTGAATAAACACAATTTTCAGAACAAACCGGCTTCTTCAGGCAAAAGTTGTATTAAATTATCAGTACTAAATACTTTAATCTGTGGAAGTTGTTTTTTCTGCTTTTTCCTGTTTTTGAATATTGCATACAAATTTCCTGTATTTTCTCATTGTATTCTAATAAAGAGACTGAGACATAATTGTATAAACTCATTATACCATTGCTAAAACAACAAATTTATGGTGGCCCTAGACTTTTTGCACAGTACTGTGTGTATGTAAGTATGTATATACATATATATGTGTGTGTATATATATTGTTAGCAACCAAGGGAAAAATAAGATTTCTTTGCTTTCCCCCCCATACTTCTGCCTTGATTTTTTTGTATATTGAAAATTCTCTTCTTCTTGATTAGTTATCCTGATACAAGTTTTCTTGTATGCTGTCAGTCATCTCATCAAAGAGAGAGAGACCCTATTAGACTGGCCCATCCCAGGCAACTTATAAATCCTGGGGAATGCCAAGGGAAGCTTGGGGATTTCCCTGAGGATTTAGTGGATGGTTCAGCTGAGATCTTAGCTTGGAATGGCTGGGGAGTGCAGGCCTGGCCACATGCATCAATGTTGAGATTATTCATTCCCTATGCATCAATCCTGAGATTTTTCTTGGTTTTTCAAAGAGCTCCAGCAGATTCGGCATCAGAAAAGAGACACAGAGCACCATTGAAAGAAGATGAGGAGCAAAACAGATTGAATTTAAGTAAGAACTCGTATCTAGGATTACATTGTGAGTAAAGATGATGTAATGGGTGACAGGAAGGTTCCACATTGCAACATGAAGGGCACTTTCAGTTCACTACACACCCCATAGTGTGCATGTAAGGCTTTTTTTTAAAGAAATGCAAGTTTAGTATTTTTTCAGAAAAGATTTAAAGCAATGTTTAAGAATAGCCTAAGAGCTGACAGATGGTGGGATTGTCCTGACAGGCTGCACCACATTCCCCAATACTTGTTAATTCTTAGGTTTACTTCTTTTTTATGCATGGCTTTTACTGATTTTTTTCTGAAAGAGCATTAAACCCATGTTAGTCTACCCAACAGCTGAGGAATAGTAGGGTTACTCAGTGAAGTGGGTATTTCCTTCCGATTGCACTATTCAAGCCTTCCCTTTGGTCCCCAGCTGTTAGGTGGGCTACTTTTAATCATGGGTTTTCTCAGGAATGCCAGCCAAAGGTAAGTCTGGGTGATTCTTAATCATGTAAGACTCTACTAATCAATGGCTTTCTTAGAAACTTTATAGAACCCACTCTGGTCAAATTATGTTTCACATTGACAGATTATTCTTGGGGGTAGGATAGTCCCACCTTAGCCATGAAAGCTGGCTGGGTGACTGTGGGCCAGTCACTTTCTCTCAGCCCAACTCATCCCACAGGATTTCTGTTGTGAGGAAAATAAGAGGAAGAAGATGTGTTCAACATGTTTGCTGCTTTAAGTTATTTGTAAAACAATACAGATAAAATACAAATAAAATAAATATATTATTTCACATATGAGAACTTTTGACTTCTGGTTAACATGATGTTACTTTCAGTCATGACTAATATAATCCTGATGCTTTGCTTGTAATGAAAAAGGGCCGTACTACAAGCTATTATCTAGTTTTCTGAGTATGATTCACTTCAGGGATAAGATGCTTTTATGCCAATATTTAGTTCATGAGAAAATTTTATGGCCAAGATATAAGCTTTAGAACAGAGAGGGTTTATAATGAAAAACTATAGTGTATCTGAAGGATCTTTTGGAGCAATACTACGTAATTTACAGCCACTGAGCTGGAGTCTTCTGAGAATCATATACAATATTAGAGTGCTGGCAAGGGGAGAATAACATAGATAACCCAAATACAAGCATCCGCCATGTTTTATCACATGGCACAGGTCATATGTGATAGTAGTATAATACAGTACATGAAACCTTTACCACCTGCCACTGGATTGCCAAGCAATGGCTATGGTAAGATGTTTCTTGTCATAATGCAATGTAGCATGCCATCTTTCCTACTAGTTAGATTCGACAGTGATGGTCCATGCCTTGATCCTACCCTTGAAAAGTATCCCAAAATGCAGCAATTAGGGTGAAAACCTAGACAAGGTATAAAGATCATATAGTATTTGTACTGATAGATTTACAGTGAATGTCAACTATTTTGTGATCACAAGTTAAAGTGTTGATCTTGATCTTTAAACATGCTTAGAAGTAGCCTCTGAAATGGTTCCATGTATTCTCTTGCATCGTTCCACTATATAGCACTCCTGGTTAAGTATATGGGTGGAACTAAGACCAAGGCTGAGATCTTCAGGAAACAACTTTACTGAAATTTCTAAGAAAGTAACTGATCACTGCTCCATTGTCTTTGCCTTCAGAAAATGTTGGATTTAATTTTTTTCTTCTTTGGAGCAGCTGACTACTATATTTAGGAGACCAAATGGTAAATTTTCTAATGTCAGTTATTACCTCACAGTTTATTACAGTTTTGCACTCTTTTCTCTCCTTCTCTCTCTACATACACATACATACACACATTTTACTTGTCTCTCCAGATATATAGAGATATAAAGAGACAGACAGACAGACAGACATGATGTAGACATAGACATATTATATGATTAGTATGATTATAATATGATATAGAATTATCATATTATCAATTGGTATTATATCCCTCCTGTCCCCCAGAAGTTCAAGGCAGTATGCTTACTCCTTCAATTTTATTCTCCTAGAAAGATTCTCCCAAGGTAGGTTGGTTTGTGGAACACTGACTAAAATCATTTAACGTGCTTTCACAACAGACAGTGGACTTGCTTCTGGGTCTCCCTGTCCTAGACTTCTAACCATTACACCACATTACTTATGTGGTTACATTCACAAAACTAAAGAGTTTAAAATGACCTAAGAAGTCAACTAGTCCAATCCCCTGCTAGACCATCCAGCCTTTTATTCATTTATATTTCATACATTACCAAACAACAGGAAGTCCTCATTCATGTTTCATGTTTTGAAATCTGATTCCAAATTACTTGTATTTTAATAACATACATGGTCTATGGGCAGTTGTCAACATCATGTATGCAGTTCTGTGGTCAAATCCAGACAGAAAATCACTATATGATTGGTAAAAATTAGAGGTGGCATGATAGAGACTTTGTCATCATTGTGTTCAACACTGCCAAAGTTTTATAGCATTTAAAGAACCTGCACAACCAACTTTACAAATCCAGGCAGACTGTAGAAGAAATTTAACTGCCTTCAAATGTTTAAAGTAACCATCTGGTTCCAAATCCATAATGTCTAATTTTGTTAAGGTTGGTTTCTATCACATCAGACTTCTTTTCCCCTTGCCTTTCCTTCTCCGTGTTTCAGCCAGCTTAGTCCAAAATTTGGCTACTAAAATACAGTTCTTCATAGTGTCCAAGTGAGAAATGGCATGATATGCACATTTAAATAATATTATATTTAAGCATCTATTCAAGAATTTCCAAAGTCTGATTAATTGTGGTAGTGTGCACTTATGAAGGCAAAGTCAAATTTGGAGATTTATTTTAAACTATTTTTTGTCTCTCTACAACTGTGGATGTTAGCAATGAAATCTGGTATCACATCAACTTATTAAAACAGAACATTATTTAGAAGTTTTTAATATGCACATTCCAGTATGCTTTTTTGTTAAAAAAAACTTTAAAAAAACATAAGGGTTTCTTTAAGTTTTCACAACTATTAACTGCTTTTCCAATTTTTTAATTGGAAAAAAGCTTTAATGGGGAATGATGATTTGTTTCTGGAAACAGGTAGTCCTCAACTTACAAGCATTCATTTAACAACCATTGGAAGTTACAATGGCATGGAAAAAATTGACTTATGACCAGGCCTCACACTTCACAGCATACCAATGGTCACAAGTACAAAATTCAGGTGTTTGGCAATCAGCATGTACTTATGATGGTTGCAGCATCCCAGTGGCATGTGATTTCCCTTTACAACCTTCTCAGCTAGCTTTCAACAAGCAGTCAAGGGGAGAAACGGAATCACTTAACAACCACATGACTCACTTAAAAACTGCAGTAACTCATTGAACAACCATGGCAAAAAAAAGTTAGGTGCAACTCACTTAACAAGTGTCTTGCTTAGCAATGGAAATTCTGGTTCATCATCATAAAATGATGCATTGGGAAACTAATAGTACTATGAAAATTTAAAAAAGTTATCATCAGTTGTGAATCAGACTTTAGTGTGCTTTTTTTTTTTGAATGAGTTGATTGGTAGGAAAAGGCAGAAGTAAATGAATCATGATATCCTGATTCAGCTTGTGAACTTGGGGACAACTATTGCTAATATATCCCTTACTCCTAATAAATGCTGTTCATGATATTCCAAAGCCCTCAGCTTGCATTTATGAACTTGCTTGAAAAGAAATTAAAAATCCATCTAGCATATCTTAGAATATCAATTATGTACAGGTTTAGCTCTCATCCTTTTGCCTATCTGAAAACAGAAAGTCATCTTGCAATTTTTGGGGCATAATTTTATTGGTCCATAAATAAATTGGTCCATAATTTTATTGGTCCACTATAATCTCAATAAACCTGAAACCTAGTGAAGTCCATGTTTTCCTCTCAGTACAATAAGCTAATGAACACTTTTGACCCGAGCATCCTCCCAATCAGATTTTATTATTTTTAAATTATTAAATTTAAAAAAATGAAAATCAAGCATGCTGCAATGCAAGGGGCCAAGCCCTAGCTAAATTTTTTATGTTCAAAAATATCTCTGGATCATTAGGAACCCATAGAAATTAAACATGGTATATAGCACCACCCAGATCTTTCTTTGGAAGAGCACCAGGTATCCAGAAAAACAATGTACATAAGCTGGGATTCTTAAGAACATCCATGAGCAACTTCTCCAATCAGATGAATGGATTTTTTGTGATTGGTCATGACCAACAGGGGAACCAATTCTGACTGTGCAATTCTTCCTGCGGCAGCCATTGTGTGATAATTTCCATGACATCTGCTCAAGTTTCTACACGTGAATATCAAACTCGAAATATTGTCTGCTTTTACCTTAAAGCAGTAACATAGCATTACCCATCATTAGTTGTCCAGCATTATAACTATGGGCAAGGATATAGACTGTCAGAAAGGACTCAAATCAAGCTAAACTTTATATTCTGAGCTAAGCTTTCTATTTATGTAATAAATAAGTAAATCGGGGGTTGTGTTTCCAGTACCAGGTTCATGACTGAGCTGAGATTTTATAGTTCAATTCATACTCTTAGCTTTAATGCTATAAATCTTTTACTAACTTGTTCTTTGTTTTTCCCCTTGCAGCCAGCAGTAGCATTTCATGATTTCAAATTGGCAAATACCAATAAAGACTACAGACTTGACTGCAATAAAGCTTTTTTTATAAATATTTATAGAAAATGTGAGGTTTTCTTGCATTAGTCACCTCATTAGCCAACCTCATTAGCAGTACAAAAGCATCTGTGTAAATAAGACGCTGACAGGGAATGATACCAGAGGCAAAGAATTAACAAATTAATCACTCATTTGGTAACCAAATGAAGTTGTACACAACTAGTTGAGAAGAAAGAGTTCCTTCCTACCTATGCTCCACTTAGTGAATAAAACAT
>JANHZU010006408.1:50054-60349 GCA_032468055.1 Acrochordus granulatus | reverse complement strand
GTTCACTGGGAGTTAAATGCTAACCTAATATGTTGATTTCACTGTGTAAAACCTGTGACTTGGTGTAATCAGCACAGTAATGAAGAACATTTTTCACAGATACTATTTTGTCTTAAAGGAGGACATAAATAGGCAAAGGTCTTTCACTCTGAATAACATTTTAAAATGCAAATTTGTCAGTGTCATCTGAGAATTAATGCACTGACTGATAAGATGGTAAAGTCCTCAATTTTGCAAATTGCAGCTCTTTGTATGTAATATCCCAGGAGAAAAGATCTGAATAGAAAACTGGATTAAACATTTCTACCTCATTGAAATATCATTGAAAACAGTCCTATTCCCTCTGAAGTGTGCTTTTCTAGAGAGGACCAAGTTTGGGTGCTTTGAGTGCTGGCAAGATACATTGTTTTAACAACCACGGGGTCCTACTATCTGGATCTCCATAGAATTCTCTACACTGAATGTTTCAATCTAAATTATTTGTGTTATTGACATAGTTCTGTTGGTTTTAAAGCTGTACCTACTAGATCTATCACTAGCAACTATAAGTAGCAGTATCATCCACATTGAAGGTAGCACATTTGGGCTTCAAGTTCTTACAAAGAGAACATTAAAGTGTAAGCAGAAATATGATGAAATTGCTAAGATCATGCTGCCCTTCAAATCAAATGTTAAATTGTTGATCCCTTATCTCTTTTCTGAGCCCATAAGAATGTTTCTTGGTTTGGCATATACTGCCACCAAAAACCTCTTGAATTCTCCCATGTTCCACATGTTTGTATATGGTTTTGATTTGGCACACTTACACCTTTCTCATTTAATCCTTACACAGATTATAAAATAATTTTCTATGAATCATATGCAATGCATTTTCAATGGTTTTATTCCAAAGATGGTTGTTTCAAAACATTATTGTGAAAGGCTGATTGTCAGCACAGCTTTTTACCATTCAAGTACTTTCTAGCCACAGAGTTGCTGAATCTCAAGAATGAAATATGAACAGCATTTATATCACATATCCTGATATTCAACAAATGCTAGGCAGCTCACACTAAAAAAACATAAATCAATTGTTATGTTAAGAGATATCTTAAAAACATAATTAAAATACAAATAGTAAACATTTCCATATTGAAGGAGAACTGACATGATCACCGATTATTAGTAGTGCTGTTGTATGCACATTTACTCAAAAGTAGATTGTTTATTTCAGTGAAACCCTATTATTCGGCTTCTTGGAAGATAGGACTGCATCATAAAAAAATGTAGAAAATGGATTTTGTGCACGCCTTATTTTTTACATACTGTACTGTTATCTTTCTTTGATACTTTAGCCAATTCCTGAGTCAGGGAGTGTTTTTTATGTGCATCTTAAATGTATAATTTAGTCTTTTGGTTAAAAATTGACTACATTTTTCTAAAATTATTTTCACTCCTGGCATTAAACAAAAAACACACTATGAGGTAATTAAATGAGGATCATTCAATTCATGAACTTGAAAGCATTTCTTGCAACTCCCATCACAGTACTGCCATCCTGTTTTTAATAAATCCCAACTTCAAGTCAGCATACTAGAGAATTAATACCTTAACACAAAGGCAATAGGTAGCTTGACATTTCATTTGTTTGTTTAAATTCCACACTAAAGACATCTTATAAATAAAAGAAGCAATAGAGGCAACTTTTAAATTGCCCCAATTCTTCCAAAATGATGTAGTTAATGGTTGTGAGGGTGGAATTTAAAGTCATTTAGTGCTATGAGGAAGCTTGGTGAAAAAAGCCATCAATCTAAAAATTGTCATGGCTAAAGGCAGCTTTGTTCAGACTATTTTCATTTATTCAGACAAATTCTAAAAGAAAGCTGGGCAGGGGTGAGACTGCTACCACTTTCACCCAGTCAAAACTACAATGTTAGAATCCACATGAAACACTTCCTATCGTATTTGTTTGGAGAAGCATATATGATATCACCCTCCAAAGGACAATATCTTCTGCTTTCTAGAAACTAGAGAATTGCAGTATCTCTTAGCCAAATATTTAGGCTTCTCCTTTTCTTTTTCTTTGGTTAAATGATTTCACATGAGAATACCAAAATGGACCAAGAACAATATTACTTTGGATAATGTTCCCTATGCTACCTGCTAAATCCTCCTGATCTAATGGAACACAATCATATAAGGTCAGAATGAATTTATACTGGCTAATTTGCACTGCACTAGCAAATGCAAATTACTTTTAGGTGTTAATGGAGTTTAGGATTAATCTAGGAGCTAATATTGGCACATTAGAAGTCCCAAAAAAAGAAGCCAAATTATAAAGGTGAACAGTGCTCATAGTCCCAGTCTTTCATCTTCCTGCTGTAATATAAGGATGTGGGACACTGACTAAGCTGTCCTCTTATGCAACAGGTAATAGCAATGATCACTACTACTCAAGATAAGGATGATGAAAGAATAAACACAGGACAAATTATTCAATGAAAACAAATGTCACATAATGTGTTATTTCCAGGTAACTTTAAATCAATAGTAATTATTCAAGTGGAGGTGAAGTCCTTACTTATACATTGAGATATTTTAGGTGGCTCTTTCTTTGCACAAGTGCCTTGTTAATGGTAGTTCACACTGGTTTTGAACACTTTAGAAGAATATTATGGCTACGTTGAAAAGCGTTCCTCCCGAGAGGGTAGTTGTTGGGGTGGGGTGGAATTGTGGAGAAGGAGGATGTTTCCTGATTCACAACACCAGGTTTGCTGCCAAACACTGGGAAGGTTGGCAGCTATCCTATTGTTTCAGAAATTGCCCAGTAAAGAAAGGGTCCATCCTGGGTCAGCTCCCAATCAACTCCATCATTCACTTTATCTGGATACCAGGTTATGACATATTATTTAGCCATTTATCAAAAGCATTTGCTAAGCTGTGGCTGATGATTGGTTGATGGTTCTCCACCAGAGAGTGATCTTGAAAAAGGAAAAGGCAGAAATATTAGAGGATAAAATTATAAAAATTGTAAATCAGGATACTGGACCATCATCTAGCAGCAAACCCGAAGAGAATCTTTAGTTGTGGGATAGGGATTAGAAGCAAAGAAAAGCAAATTTTATTCTGTTAAAATTTTCAGACAACTCTAGGGTAATTAGAAAGTACTTTAATATGACAATTAGGAAAGAACCTAAGAATTTTCAGAAGGGATGATGACCCCAAATTTGGCTTTGGGACAGCTTTTGGGAGAGAAAGTCCAAAAAGAGATGGAGCAAACAGGTCACTATCAAATAGTATTGAATAAAGGCCATAATAATATACAGTATCATAAAGTATGATAGCTCATCAGATTGAATTGCTTCAGATCCTCAGAAGAATACAAATATGGATTAAACCATTTGCTAAAAAGTGTGGTATCTAACAATATATCTTGAAAATTATCCTGAAAAACAACCATGTAGAGACTAAATAGAGATGCAGAACTGTAAATTTATATCAACCTATTTTCTGCATTTTCCAGTAAAATTACATGTAATCATTGTTCACTTGAGACTGAATAGGAATCGGTTTCATAAAAATATAGGGGTTTTTTCAGAAGCTCTATACAGAGGACATTTCTCTCTCCTGACTCAGTGGCTGGTTTTAAAGGCAGAAGCAAATGAATTCAAGACAATCATGCTATTGTTGATCACCGCTCTTATCAAATAAGGTTTATTTTATATTTTCTGGAGAGAAAAATAAGACATTTCTGGGTTCAATGATGTCAGATAAGACGGAAATTTTGTATTTTTAGTTTGAGAACCAGAGCTATTTATGATATTGAACATAAAAATAAATTATGCAAGGACACTGCTATTATAAACAGCCTTCTATTCACCATTATGAGGTCTATATTTTTAGGCTTTCAGAACTTAACGCATAGTTGTCTTCCATGTATCCAAGAAATATTTCAATGTATCCAAGAAATATTTCATATCTTGCAGTAAACAGTTAAATTTCTATATATTGTGTGTAAAAGAAGGAGAGTTTTCTTTATTTTAAAACTAATGGATGGTCACACACTTGGATAATTATAGTTCTGAGATTTTTATACACACACACATATACATGTTATACGCTTATACACACATTAGAAAAAGCATTTCTGGAGATTCATGTAATGGTCACATTGTAAATATGTGACAGCATGCAGGTTCTGAGACTAATCTGGAAATCAGATCTTAGCATAAAGATAAAGTCTGCTAGTTGGGACCACATCAACCAAAAATAAATGATGGAAATAACGTTGCATATGTATCAAATAATTTTGTATTAGTAATAAAAATAAATAGCTGGTAGATAAATAAAGTAAAATAGATGATAGAAAAAAATGCCCCCTATTTTTTAGACATTTATAAAGACCATCTCTGCATTTGCAAATGTTTTTTTGAAGTGTGGTTTAACATAATCACACAGATGAGCTGTCCAATTCCAGACATAGCTCTGCTACTGATTTTTTGGTAATTTCCAAACATTTACTCGGCAGAAAAAAATTAAATTACTATGAACAAGAGGACATATGGAGATCATGCATTATTAAAAATCATAATATAGGAGGCTGGAATGTTTCGGCTGGAGGCAACAACTGGCATTCAATGCTTAATTTACCATAGCGGTCATGAGAATTAGACCATAACCCCCGTTTGCTCCAAATCGTGTTGTGAGAACTTTTATTTTCTCCCTTGTCTCCATGACTTTGCTTTCATCTGCTTCTTGGCCCACAGCTAAGACAGATGAAAGTCAACTTTAGCTGTACAAGTAGTTAAAGGAGACTTGTTAGCCTCATTCCATCACAGTCCCCCTACAACTTCCAAGTAGATAAAACCTTTGTCATCCTTTATCTTGAAGGAAAGTTGTGTGCCTGGCCAAGACTGAACAGAAGTAAAAAAGGCAGGTTAGGGACCAGCAATAAGAACAGCTAATTTCCTGCTGGTATAAATTTGTCTGCTTAACTCAAGAATGGGTGAAGACGATTTTACTCAGTAGCACTGAAAGGACCTTGGAGTAATATTTGGTTCCCTTTTAGGATAAATGATGGCTCCCAAGATTAAGTCTTATCAAATGGCAGATTTCAACACCAGGAAATGCCATAATTTTGTTTATAGATTTTGATAGCATTATTAATATTGATGGTGCATGTTAGTTTAATCCTTGGGTTGGCAAAATGATACCAATCTCTAGATCTGCCTTGTCTTCATAAATATTATTTTAAAATTATAAATAGAAGAGAGACATGATGTAACTTCAGAGAAAGAGGTAAGCCTAGAATTGTATTTATAACTGCTCTAAATAAGATCAGGAGCCATTTCTTTATATATATTTTCTTTTCTATTTTTCTTCTACCTTTTTTCTTTTAATCTTTTTGCACTTTCTTTTCTTTTTATTGTTGTGCACTTTAGCTTCTCTTTCATTTTTTTGTCTTTTTTTCCTTTTTATTTTAGTTTGCATTCATTTTACTCATTTCCTCAAACTTTCAATAAAATTACAAACATGGTTTTAGAATTTGTGATGGCTGGAATAGATTGCCAGTCATTGTTTGCAATGGAAGGAATGAAGGAAGGATTAAGTTGTAGTTCTCTGTTTAAATCCATTGCATATGACCCTGCTAGATAATATTTCGGATCCAAAGAGTTTTGGTACCAAATCCTGGAGTTGTAGCTGTTAGCTGCAAAATTACTACACAAGAACAGCGTACAGGAAACAGTGGCTTATTGCTGAGTTACATTCCACGGTAAGGAATACAAATAGGAGTCTTTCAATAAAAGCTTCCATAAACTATTCAATTAGTGGACAGTTTTGGGCAACTGATTATTTTCATTCATTCTATTCTATTTTTCAGCCTCAGGATTTGTCAGAAACCACCATGATATCTGGATATAGGAATAATGATGAGAGATTGATGGGGGAGTTAGTTATATTAGTTATCTTGACGAATCTGTAGATTTTTGGGGGGGGGGATTTCCTTACTGTTCTTTTTCATTCACTGTCCTAAAAGAAATTTATGCTTTTATGCTCATCCCTAACTCCAATATTTTACTAATAAAACAAAAAATATCTGTCCCGTTACAACCCTCCATTGACAAAAAATATTTCCACTATCCTGTTTTTAATTAGGTGCTAATTGCTGATAGGATTTCTCAACTTTTCTTTGAGTTCTCAGAAATGTTTGATTTTAAAAAAATATTTTGGAAGTCCAGATAAGCAAGCAAATACCAATTCCCCCCACAAACAGACACATATCAAAACTTGTAGATTCTTTTTTTTATTCAGATTTGTATGCCTGATTGTGTTTTTTTTAATGCTGCTTAAACACTTTATTTGGAACAAATATGAAATTCAACAAAACAACATTTATTTACCATCAGAATCCCAAGACTCTTTTTAAAAAACACTAGCCATTTTTCAGTCCTCTGTTAATAATTTTTGGATAGATACCATGTTTTCAGTTTTCACTAAAAGCTACAACAATTTCTTGATTCTTAGCAGAGATGTCCTAATAAAGGAGTTTAGGTACAAGACTATCCTATGTCATCTGCAATAAAAATAGGCAATAATAATGTATTAATCTCTTCTACAATCCCTTTTATCATCCTTTCTTATTTCTTTAATTCTCTTCTCATCTGCTTGTTTTTTACTGACTGCTGCTTTTTCTTTTTGGGAAGCTGGCATTCTCTTTGTTTGGGCCAGAATACTTTTTCTATTTTCTTTAATAGTTTTCTTGGCATTGCCTACTAACTATGCTGGTCACCATAGTGGTGTTTTTCCTGACCTTCAGTACAAATTCTGACATTTTCTTATTTTGTTTTTCTGTAACCCCCTAGTGTTCTGAAAAGACTTGATTTTCCTTTTGTATTTTCTTTCAATACAACCCGATTATTGAAGTCAGAAGTGAGGGTTGGACTTCTCAAGCAATTTGCATTTATATCTTTGGTCCTGCTGTGGTATATTCTTCATAAGATGATACAACCTAAATTGTTATTATCTATTGCATTATCAATAAATTATATAGTTCTATTTGCTTTCTCAATCATTACAGAATATTGAGTTAATTATTCTCCACTATACCTCCTTTCTGAGAATTTTGATGCTTTGTTTCTTCTTTTCAATGCGGATTATTTGACATCTGTCCAAACAAAAATTATTCTAATTGCTGTGCATGTTTCAGAATGATTTGGAAGAGATGCCTCAGATTGCCCAGGAGCACCTCATTAAAATAGCTCTGTATTTTAATGCAACCATTTAATACAGCTGCATCTTTACTTCAGATCATTAAAACAACATCTTTTTTCAAGTTTGCATAAAAGCCTAAATAAAAATGCAGATGTTTGAAGTTCTATGTTCTAACTTTATCTCAGTTTTAAAGCATGCACAACTCTTGTTGCCAACCTTTTCAGTCAATACATGAGGAGCAAATTACCATGTCAATATTCACATTATTTGACTTTGAATTTTTTTAACAAGATTGTTGACATGATTGTGGATGGGAAATCATTATGACTGGGGAGTTAGTAATCAGGTTTTAAGATACTACTATTTTATTCATCATTGCAATGCATGTATCAAGAATCATCACCATAATGTCCTCAAGAAATTCAAGACTATAGCTTCCAGAATGCCAGTGGTCAGGGATTATAAAAGTTTATGTCAGGCCCAAGCCCAGGGACAATACAGTAAATTCCAATCAAGTCCAACCCCTTATTCATTTACACCTAAAGGACAGAATTTTTCCAAACTGAAGCTGTAACTTTCTAACCTACTAGATAAAGGTAAAGTTTCCCCTGCCAGTCATGTCTGACTGTAGCATGTTCACAGCCAACAGAGACACTGTTTGTCCCAAGAGTATTCCATGGTCATGTGGCCAGTATGAGTAAATGCCATGGTGCACAGAATACTGTTACCTTTCCTACCAAGGTGCTACCTATTTATCTACTTGCAATTTTACATACTTTCAAACTGCTAGGCTGGCAGGAGCTGGAGCAAGTAATGGGAGTTCACTCCATTATGTGTAGCGCTTGAGTCTTGAACTGCTGAGCTGCTAATCTTCTGGCCAACAAGGCCAACACTTGGCCACCACACCCCCAACCTACTATATATACTAAGAAATTCCAGGGTGTGTCTACCTTAAATCTCTTCTTCCCTCCCCCATCCAGCTTGGGACTATGCAATTTCTTAATCTGGGCCTCTCTATGAGAAAGCTCTGTATTGCTGAAACTCTTCCTAACTGCTCCTCTAGATGCACATTCCATCACATCTTAAATCCAACACATTTGGAAGGCAGGTAGTCTGTCCTGGTATAGTTAATCCCTTACATGGCTTTGCTTTTGGTATACTGAGATGGAGATCAGTGATGTAGCACAAGCAGTGATGTAACACAAGCAGAAAGGGAGAAGAAGGAACGAGTAGATGACAAAAATCCACAAGCCATTCAATTTATTTCCATGATTGTTGTATCCCAAGGCAGCCTGGCACCCTTGTACTGTGCATCCTCCACAATGGCTAACTATCTCTGAGTATATAAGAGATGCTTTGAAAGATGTCCCAGATGCTACTGTTTTGCCATATTTTTAGATTGCCATTTTTCTTTTCAAGCTAGTAATGAATATAATCAAAAAGACTGATGACAAACATATAGTATTCAAAACATTATGCTATCCAGATTAAACTCACATCATCTAAAATAATAAGTCATTAGTGAGTTGTCTTTCTAGGAGTTTCTTATATTCACAGATTTATGTGGCACTTAGACTACACATGGTCATTATAGATGCTTCCTGGAGAAGTAGGTAGATTAAAGATATTGATATACATTGCTCAAACTTCAGATTTGCCATATTGCATACAATTTATCAAACTATTTATAAGTAAGCAATGATCTTCTTTCAACATACCTATTCAAAGACAATCAGGTGAAACCAAGCTGAACAGAAGTACCAGGTCTGAATGATGGATACATCTAAGGAAATCTACCTTTACTTTGTGAATGTTCCATGAGTCGTAAGAAAGGCCGCTGTTAATAGGATAAATTATTCATTTTAGTTTATTTGCAATTCTGTTTATCTTAATTTGCATAATACTCATTTTCCCTGGGAAAAATTAAACTGGATCATTTGTCTTCTTTTTTCTGCTCACTTAAGGGAGACATTTCAAATGTTTTTTTAATTGCTTTGTGCATATCAAGTGTCATTAGGCATCACCATTGCTTTTGCTGCTTGAGAAGCCAGCAAAACATTGTAGCATATAGGAAAGTAAATAAACCTCATTAGTGTCATTATCTCTGACAATTGCAGAGTCAATAATGTCAGAATCACCCATAGAGATACACCCAACAACACTTGAACACAACTAGTCAACATTTCAGGCCAAATACATCCCAAGTGGAACATCTTTACTGGCTTCAATAGAATTATACGAACCATGAATTTATCACCTGCAACTGTCAAACCTAATACAACCTGAGTATAATTCAGGCATTTTTAAAAGTGAAATTAAACAGTAAAAGAATGTAGAGGGTACTTAAAATACCCAATAGTGGTACTGAGAATTCAACCTCTAGAGCTTTTTACTAAGTAAATGAGAACTGGGAAATGAAACCAAGTAGAAGCGAAAAGAAAAACTGATCAATCTCCTTTCATAGCATTTTTCTGGATGAAGTGAAATATTTTTCTTTTATTAATACAAAACTTTTGAACGGGTATTGTTGGCATTTTAAGTCTATTGATACAAAGACTGTCTTTTAAATCTCATCTACATTGACTCCTAAACCTTTATTTAGGTTCCCCCAGTAAGGCACCACCTTGATAGGGTTGTGAGGCTTATGTGTTCCAAGGAAGATGAGAGCTATGCCAGAGGTTCAACTATACTGGACAGATCTCATCAGAGAAGCTAGACAAAGAGTGTCTCCCTCCCATAAAAAATATGATGAGACGTAATTCACAGAAAACCATACCAGCTCAGTCATCACCCAGGTCAATAAGGACCACACTAGATGTTGGGGTTCCTGGACATATGGGGAAAACTGGGCTCCAAAACTGTAAGGATCTAACAGAAACAGGATAGATGAAGAAGAGATGGTAAGAATACACTGCAGACCTATAGAAGAAAGATCTAAATGTCCCTGATAGCCACGATGGTATGGTCGTTGACCTAGAGCCAGACATCCTGAAATTTGTAGTAAAGTGGGCCTTAAGAAACATTACTAACAACAAAGCTAGTGGAGGTAATGGTATTCCAGCTGAACTATTTAAAATCCTAAAAGATGATGCTGTTAAAGTGCG
>JANHZU010006408.1:0-14836 GCA_032468055.1 Acrochordus granulatus | reverse complement strand
AAAGAACCTTCAGTCTTTAATTGTCGCCACCATTTTGATATTGTTGACATTTCCCCTCTATTTCGACATAATCTAATAGTGACCCAGAGGGGCCTTGAGCAGCACACAGTAAATGCAATTTATCAGAGAGCATATGTAGCCCTGCAGGCTGGAGTTGGAAAAAGAGAAAAGGATCCCAGTATTAACCAAAGTGGATAGCATTCCTTTTTTTTTTAGCTTGGGGTTCATAAACCAGTTTTACACTGTGCTAGGTATGATGTGATTGGTCTGATCCCCACTTACTAATTAAAACCTTGTAACCTTAATCATTACAATATCCAGGAAAAGAATTGAGAATTTGAATTCCAAATATTTTCTTCCCCAAGCCATCACTGAAGCAGGGTTAGACATGAAACCAGAAAAAATCCAACTTCATTTCTCTGTGGTTTCCCTCAAAGTGTGGCAACTGTCTCAGAAGTTGGGGAGACTGATTTATTATATCAATCACCTGAGTATTTGTGAATTCTGATCAAGGGGATTTCTAATCTAGTGATGTGTTATCTTATTGGAGATTTGATAAGACTTACCTTATCCACTGAGCTTCAGTTTCTACTATCATTAGTAGTCTAATCCTAAATAGTCAATGCATGGCTGAGTTGATAAGGCTGAATCTGAATTCCCTCCCATTCAGAAGTGAGATTTTTTTTGAGCTATAATTGAATTCTGGTATTGTAGAAACTCTGGTTTAATCATACTCTGCTGCACACACTACTATTTGCTGCGTTCGCTGATGAACCATGGTTTTCCAAATTGCAATGGCAGGGACCACACAAAAAAATAACAACCAAAGAAACCTGCAGTAGGCTTATCAAGATGTGCCATTATCAAGTATACCAATGCATTAGAAATTATTTAGTATTTCAGCATATTTCAATTTTGTACCAGTATTATGGGTCTTTTCTTAGAGAAGGAATATGTTTTTTGCTTTTTTTTTGCTTCCCCCCCTCTATTTCTGTTGAATGAGGGAGTTATATTCTCACCATACCTCCCTTGGTTCTGTTCACAAATATAGAAGCCAGCCAGCATAAGCAGTTCACCCCCTCTTCAACTGTTCCATATTTTAACTATAATTATGCCATAAGTCTAAAATGGTAAACCAAGATTGTTGTGATCATAGTTTCAGTGATCATTAGTACTTGAGCTTTAGGTTTCTGGAGAAGGCTTATATGAACATTGAACTCTTTTTTAAAGTAAGTGAGTCATATTTGTAGGAAGTCTGACTGATCTGTTTCTTAGTAAATATAGAGCTTTAATTCAGCGTAATGGGATTCTGTGTTAATATTCAAAATAAATGGCCTATGTCCTAGACAGTATAAACAACACAACAAGGTCCTGACCCTGAAACTGTATATGTCTATCCTGTCTTGAAATCAATATGCTTTTTGCAGGGTGCCAATATCCATTTGTGTACAATTGGGACCTCAGTTGGATGCTATTTAGAGAAACTAGCAAGGGGAGAATTAAAATTGGTGTACAGCAGGTTCATTCATTGTCTTGATGCTCATTTTCAAAACCAAGTTGGAAAGCAATCCTCTTTGTACATTAAATTGTGCCTTGCACATCTGTGCCTCCTGCCTGAGGCCAATGGATCAAATATTCCATAATACTCACAATTAGGAAGCTTGCATTAAGTGTAGGCAGAAAAAAGTTGACACCACTGAACAATATGAGGCTGTGAACATTACACTGGACACATAATTAAGTTATATTATTGCTAGACATCAAGACTCTGGAGAATAAGACTTGGAATTCAAATCAAGTTTGGAAGAGGCCTGCTTTATTTTGTAGTTCTGAATTGTATATAGCCTTGTCACCCCAGTACTAATTTTATGGTGAGATAGTTATACTTTGCTCTGGCTATTTTGATACCCTGTCTTAGATCAAGGAACATATCTGTCACAATAATTACAATGCCCAAAGCAAATGATGCCAAACTGTATAAATGAGCCTGCCAGGTGGTCCACCTGTGCTTGTATTATTTATTGTGACTGAACAAATTTGTTCCAAATATTGGATAAGAGTCTTACAATATAAAATTATTTTCAGTGAGTAGATATAGGATCACCTGTATGTAATCTTTTCATCAAAATAATGACTGTACTATGATGTTGCAAGCTTCTCCACTTTCATACATACGTGTGATATCATAACACGGATAGAACAAGAGTGGGCTTATATCATGTTCTGCCCACTGCTTATATCTTGTTATGCACCCTTTCCCTCTGGGTGCATTACTGCATGCAACACATTCTCTTTTCCTGAGAAATCAGTATTGGAACTTTGGATTCCTTCCTGGGGGAAAAAATGAGCAATATAAATCGAATAAGAAGATTCCAAAGCTATGTGAATAATGCTGAAACCATATAATTCTTCAGTTTCATGATATTTCTTTACACAATGATCTGTGGAGAAAGACTGTTTCATCAAAGCTCCCCCTCAAATAATTGGCAACTAAATTGTTTGCCAACTATTCTTAAACCTTAATCTCTCCAATATGAGTAGGATTATGAAATTCCAACATCTGAGGGCTTTCCAAACACTAAATTCTTTAGATGTTTCTTTATTTCTCAGCATTCTGAACATTGGCTCCTTTATATTTAATTCTAATAAAGCACATGAAATGGTTACATTCCCATATATAAAGAAAAGTTAAATTTATGCTTGGGGATGGCTTAAGTAAGGGATGGCCAAAGACTGACTCAGATAAAAATGTTGGGAGTTGTAGCTCTTTTTTACTTGGAAGGCACCAGTCGGGAATGGCTGATAAAGCTTAAAGCCATGTGTACATATTTGAAGACTGCATATCTTTATGAGCACCTATGTGACTTGCATGGTATGCAAGATATTAGATGCAGGTATTAGACTTGATAAATCTAATGGGCAAAGTCCCTCAAATGGCATTCAGTGTACAGCCCTCACAATACTAAGTCAGAATTCTCCCTGAATTGGCTGCCCTGCTGGCTACGACAGCTGGCAGCTGTGGTTCCACAGCATTTGAAATATTGCACATTGTACACTCCTTCCTAGAATAAACTGTGTCTCATATTTGAAAATCCAAAGGAGCTCCTCTGATTCCATAAATCAGCACATTGCATTCGAACTGGTCTTGATTTTATTCTGTGTAATTGGTTAAAGCTTAGAGAAAAATCACATATAGTATTGGTATTCTGCCATATTAAAAATGGCTCTGATGATTCCCTAGCATGCCATTTGCTCTTTTTCTCTCTCACACACAGAATAAATGTAAAACCCAACATTCTGATACCATTTAAGATTCTTCCCCCAAAAATAAAAGTTGCATAAAATTCTGTTTCTTGATTAATTTTGAAGATAGAACTTCTCAACTGCCCCTTTTCTCCCAATCTGTTAATGTACACAAAACCTTTCAAACAGTATCGACCTACAGTGTTAACAATGCAAGGTTGGGACTGCTAGAGAGGCACAATATAGACATTAAAGAAATCAAAGTTGATGGATGGCTGCCCTGTCATACATAGACTTTGCACTTTTAATGTAAATGGATAGCATGATATAATGAATGATAATCTTAAGTGGCATTGTGCCTTGTGGGTTTCACTGAAGAAGATACAGCAAGAAAAAGGGGAGATACTGTGGAACACAAATTGTTGTGTGTTTCTTTGGAACTTTCTAACATTTTGCTGGATATAAGCAACAGAAGGATGCTAAGATCACCCAGTCTGTTTTGGAACTCAATTCCAGAACTTCAGAAATGGATTGATTTGATGTTGGGCACTGTGATCCCACTTCATGGTCAGATCCTGTGTGATGTTTAGAAAAAAACAAAGATGAGTTTGTCAGATTTCAGCATCCTTTGTTGTTTTGTTTTCCACCAGAATAGGATGAGATTTATAGTCAAACTAGAGCTTTTATTGGAGAGGCCATTGATGCCATAACAGAAGTGATCCTCTATATTCTGGCATAAATCTAATAAATGAGCATTATCCATGTGCTGTTAACTTTCATCTGAATTCATTAAAATCTGTCCAGGATACTGATGGGTTTCTATTAGCTTTTCCTCCTATAGTTATCTTGTCTATCTACCAGTGCCAGAACAGCTGATCATCTTGAGCCTTCATCTATCTTCTGAAAAATGAAATTGTAAACAAGAGAGATGAGTAATCTGTGTGACTCGTAGCTGAGTTCGTTTTTCCAGTAGATATCAGGGTCAGTTGATGTCTCACATTTCTGCCATTATCTGCTATTTGAGCACTTGATGATTTGATCAGAAAGGCATTGTCTGTATCTTCTTAGGGGGTGAGTGACTTTTGGTAAACTCCCATAACATCACTCTTGTTTCTAACTCCTTTTAATCTTACTCTAATACTTTCAACGTGACTTTGGCATTTAGAAAAATTGTTTTAGAGGCATATGGTTTCTTTACATACGATCCTTTAAGTTTTATGTTCTTCATTCTCATCCCTGGCTTTATGTGATGCCTGTACAATCATACTTGCATTCCTCCTGTTTATTATCCAAACTCTGAGCATTCAGGTACCAACAATTGGCACTGAGAGTGGCACTGTTGATCTCCTACTACATGCACTGGGCCTTTCCATGTACCCTTTCCTGCCTTAAACTTCCTCCACTGTCTTGCTGTGTTCCTAATGACCTGTACTTTATTACCTGAGTCTAGGCCTTTTTTCCTCTTCTTTCCAGGTTAAGTGAAAGTACTCTTGATCAGATTAAAAAGGTTCTTGCCAAACCTATTTTTCTAGCAGTATTGTTTGTATGCAGTTAAACAGGAATGGAGAACAATCAGTCCATTTGATGAGCCTGATAATGTTTTCATCACATTCTGCACACATGCATTAGGAAGAGAGCACACATCTAGCTTGTCTGCCCCTTATGACAGTGAGCCTCCCACTGCTGCTTTTCTTATTTTGCACCTCAGTGGAAAACTTTGCTTCTGTTGATCCTTGCAGAGTGGAGAGTCCTTTCCATTGTTCTGGAAAGATTGAGATGATAGTCCCATTTTGGATGGTCCAAACTTGCTTTCCATATTTGCTTTCCATCAGTCAGTCAACTCCAGTGATATAGATTTCATCTTGATTTGTGTGCTTTCTTGCCACTCATCTCTCACCATACCCTTTCAAGTGTTTTCCTCAGTCTTCTTTTTGCCATCTCTGTTCTTGAACAACATCTTAAAATGCATGCATACTTCCATGGAAGTCCCTTTCTGTTGTGTACCCTCTTGAGATACCTTTACACTCTGCATTTTCCATGATGAGTCCTAAAAAAGAAAAATTGGCTCCCACTCTTTTCATCTTTTCTTCCAACAGAGACATTATTTTATTTCACCAAGTATAATTAATATATTTAGATACATCCCTATCTTTTCTTCTCAAAAGCACTGTCAGAAATTGACCTGTAATCTGAGGGATGTAGTTCCATCTGCTCCCTGGTCATCATATCAGTCAGGTGCAAGATAACCCTCTTTTTTTCAGTCCATGCATTCACATCATTTACTCAACAAGTAAAAACATAAATACATGCATTCAGCAAGAGAAAATGGAGGCCAGTACAATCAATTGAAAAACCTCCCCCAAACTCTGCAGATCATCTCCACAATTCACCAACTCCTTCACAAAACTCTCCTGTTCTTATTTATTCTCCTGGTCATATATTCCCAGCTGTCTACCTCTTAAAAAAATGGTTTAATTCAAGTAGAGTGTAGGACAATGTAAGACATGAATTCCACAAACATTAAGGAAGCTGCATGTAGCTAACTTTCTACTACTGACTTGGATTCAGTGCAGCCATCTCCTTGGAAAAGTTCTCAAAAAAGTCCCAAGACACAATGAAAACGTAGAGCTTTAGTACTCAAAGCTACTTGAAAAAAATTGTAACTGCTTTAATGTGAATGTCCTTGAACAGTTCTTGTGTGATATAACCAGGCTGGCAAACCTTGAATGTAGAAGAGGCATTTATAGCAAATTGGTAGAATCCACTGCATTTTGTACTTTATTTTGACAGTTTATTTGAGCTTGGTGCAAGGACTGGAGGTGGGAGAGACAGGAGTGTTTTTCCAGTCTGCCCTATAATAACAAATGAGCAAGCCCAGTATGAAAGCAAATCATATGATGAATTCATGTTCAAGGCTGAAAAAGGAGGATAGTATTCCCAGACTCAAGTAAGAGCAATAACTTAAAAGGTTAAGGAAACACCCCTGAAAGTACTTCTTTAAAGATCAAAGAGGCTGGACTCAGCATGGTTTGGTACGTGAGGGATCATATTCCGATATGAAACAGAAGTGGTGTCAACTCAAAGCAGGGATAGGGTTTATCTGCCATGGCTTTGCTGATGGGCTTCTTTCAGTGACTGGTTCCACTTCAAACTGTTTCAGGCACATGGGAGATGGATGCGAGTTGGCACAGAACTCTTGTCTAGAATGTCGTTGTATATTCTCATTAATCCAGGTCATGATTAGTAGCAAAATTGCATAAAATGCAAAACTTTCTCAAAAAGGCAACTGAACTTTTATTAGTAGATGTGATCAGAAACGTTTGTTCTATCATTCTTGTCTAGAATTATATTTGTGAAATAATTGCTGTTGTGGAATCCTCTGAGAGTAGATGGGAGGAGGAGCACCCCTCCCTTAGTTTTCCTGTAGCAAATTGCCAGCCTCAGCCAAAGTTCATGATGTATGCCTAATACAGTGTCTTTGTTTCAGTGATTTCTATCAGATTTGTAATTCTGGATGATTCTTGGATCTGGGAAAAAGCTACCAGAAGAAAATTATCATTTTTCCATAAAATAGATGGACCTGATCCTTCCCTGAGCATTTTCCCCCATAAGACCCAAACTTTCTGTTACGATTATAACTCAGGAATAGCAGAATCAAAATCAAGATTATTTATATGTTTTTCTTCTCCCTCTTCTGCCCTAGATTGTGTCCTGGAGCACCTTCACAGGATCTATAAAATAGGAGAAATATAAATAACCAAAGGCGCCTTAAAAAACTGGGTTTTTTGAAGGGGCAGGATGAAAGCTAGATCATTAGGAAGAGATGAAGTGGCCAAATTTCATCAAAATCAATCCAGAAAATTTCAGATTGCATGGTCTTTTGATTGCAGCAACCACATGCTTCAGTTGTTTCTGCAGTGTTCCTAGTAATCAGTTGGCAGCTCACAAAGTATTTATTTATTTATAGCAATTTATATGACTGCTCACTCACAACAATGAGAATGCCACATCACATAGAGTTTGCCGTCTCTCCATATTCCTGGCCAACCATACAGTATTATTGAAACTAAGCATTCCACAATCTTGCTATCCATGCAAAACACTATGCCTGGGGAATCTGATTGTGAGAAATCATTCTGATTTGCGCATGGATTTGTCAGTCCTTAAATCTACTACTTTTCTCCAACTCTCCTACTTCCAAAACAATCTCCTTTGTTGCCAGAATGTCTGCCTTTGGTTTGGTTAAATAACGTATACCTGGATAAATTGTCCCAAACAAATATTGTGTTTGACTGTACAATGCCATATTCTGTGAAAGTCTTGGTAAGATATTCTGAGGAGTTCTCAAATAGCATTCCAGCTGCTAGGTTTCTGCTAGCTCCCTTGTTTAGAGTGAACATTAAATGTATGTTTTATACAGTGCTTTTAATCATCTGAAATATTTAGGGGAACGCGATTTTTCCCTCATGTTTTGATATTTACTCCATGCATGAGTAACAGTGATAAGTGGCTATTAATCTGAATATTAATTGTTAATTATGACAAAATACATATTGTAGTTGTTGGGAATACCAGGAAAATAAAATAGAGGAGGACTAATGAGAGTCCAGTTGTCAGTTTAAATATCTAGTGATTATCTCATTAATTTTGCGTTCTTTAAAGCTAGATGAAAATGTTGGCCAAACAAAAAGTCGGTTTATTTTTATTTTAGCAAACAAAATATGTTGATTCTGCCTGCACTTAATGATTTACAGGCAAAGTTGCTTCTTGCAATATAAGCATAACCCTAACTTGGAACAGTGAAATAATTTATTTTATTTAAAATTAACATCTGAGGGTGGTATTTTAGATCCTACATGAACTACTTCCCTTGTTAGGAACTGAAGCCAGTTTGCTGACATCTTTAGTATATAGTGGGTTGACAGTTTATTGGAGTTAGCTATTATATGGAAATAGTCAAAATCTTACAAAGCTTTAATATCCCACACAATGAGTGGGCTTAATTATTCACCAAGGTGATAGCCTTGATAAAGTTTTTGTCAGATTATCTTTTTTTTAAGGAAGAAAAGAAATCAGCATGATGAATTAGGCCATTGTGGATTGTTGTGAGGCTTCCCCTCCGTGACTACTTGTAGATTGTCCAGAATGCTTCCCTGGCGGAGTGAGGTGTATTTGTGGATGACTGCAATAAAATTGAGAAATACATGCTGTAGTTTTTGCATGAATTGTGTAGATAGAGGTATATAGAGAAATGGATGGGGAATAAAAAGGACTGAATTGGAAAAAGTAGCATTGATCTTTCTTCTGATGAATCAGATCCACCAAATAAGTCAGTCACTCACTCCATGGTCATCTCATGGCTTCACTACTGCAGTGTGATTTATATAGGGCTGCCCTTAAAAAAACACTAGGAGTGCCAGCTAGTCCATAATGCAGTAGTACAGACAGTGATGGGCATGCCCACGTTAAGTCATCTGCTTTGCTAGCTGCACTAGTTGACAGTTTGCTTCCATGTGCAATTCAAGGTGTTATTGTTATCTGTAAAATCCTACATCGCAAAGGACCGTGTGGTCCCTTCTCTGATAGTGGCAGCTCCCATTCACTCTGGCAGGATTTGCACAAGCTGGTTCCTTCAAATTAATAATGCCATTTATCGGGCCTTGGAAGCATGTCTTTTCTGAAGCAGCGCTTGCCTTCTGGAATGAGGTGCTCCCTGTCCAGATCCAGATGTCTCTATCCTGATATTGTTTTGAAGAGTTTTGAGGACCTGGCTCTTCACCCAGGCCTTTGCCGAGGATGAATGAAGCCCACTTTGGACTGTGTGGGCTTATTCCGTTTCATTTCTGTCCACTTCTGTTCTTTGTTTTGTCAACCATGCCATCTTTATTCTTCTTTTTTGTCCATCATTCCTAACATTTTTATTTCTAACCAGCCAGGTCACTGGGAATCAGATGGTATATAAATTTCATAAGTAATAATCTATCTCATTTTCTAGTTGGGTTTCTGATTATGAAATCTGGTGTGCGTCTTATCAATATGATTTAGAATAGTGAATGAGGATGGAGAATACTGTCATTTATAAATGGGTAAGATCTTGATTTTTCTTTTATATTAGTATAAAGCATCTTGGATACAATCACATGTTGCAAATGTTTGAATTACTGTATGTTCTCCCTTTTTTGTTCTTCTAACATTACTTATATGGTTTTTTAAACAGGATAGATAGGAAGATTTAATTTGCATTAGATGACAATAACAGCCACAAATCATTTTACTTTTGAAATAGGTAACAAAAATCATTCTTTTTGAGGGAAAAATGGACCTGGATATGGTTCAGATTGCTAATCTAATGTGAACAATATATGACAAAGTGATATTTATTTAGATTGTCTCTTTATGAGAAAAACGGATAATGCATTTAAGATTTAATATTATATTAATGAACTTGTTTTGAATTTTTATTAAAAAGAGATGTGTGAAAAAGAGACATGGGTAGGCAGATAAGATGAAACATGCTGATTGAAAGAAAAATAAAATTAGAACCAAAGTAGAGGCAATGCTAAATGTAATGCTTGGATTCCATTGTTTTTTTTTCAATTGCTGATACAATCAGAGAAGAAAACAATTTAATTAGGAAGGGTTGAGGCTTAACTCTGCTAGTTCCTGCTATGACCCCAGTGAAAACTCTTCTGCCAGGTCCCTAATTCATATTAACAAGATTTTAAAATCATGAGCTTTAAGTGATGCATTTAATATGGTATCTACATAGCAGCTAAATGTCACTGACTAGAATCTACCTTAAGATCAGGCAACATGTTGAGGATTATAATTCCCATAAAAACCAGCCAACATGGCTAATGATCTGGGATGATGGCAATAGTAATCCAAGAAATCTAGATGGTATCACAATGCATACTTTACACTGTCTGTAATATTTTTTGAAATACTCTTTCAGAGGTTAAAGAAGACATAACTCGTTTTTTTTCTTCTGTTTAATTGTGTCTGATTTGGGCTTAGCCTTAAAAAAGCATCTTGTTTTATAAGTGCTCTCATGTATAAGGTTTCTTTGTATAAAAATATACAAAGAAAATACAGTTTTTGACTATCTTATTTTTCAAAAGGAAGCATGACCATCCATTTGAATAACTCTTCCTACTTCAGGGATTGTCTTCCTTCTAACATCAGCGCCCCTGTATTTAGGCACTCCATAAATAAAAGCAACACCATTACAAGGAAGAGCAGAAAATCAAGAGCAGAATGCCAGCTGGAGTTAGGAAATCTGCCTCTCCCTTCTTCCTAAGTTTGGTCCATAGCAAGAACTACAATTTTGCATTCTGGAATCAGCAATAATTTATGCCCAAGACTGGCCACATTGACCTGTTCACCACTTAATTTTCACCTTACTTAATAGTTTAAGTTCTCTGCCTGTTTCAGGTATTCAGGAGCTGTGGAACTATTTTATTCCATACTGCTCTTAAGAAAATAAAACTTTTGTTTCTTCACCAGGTTTCATTCCTGAAGCTTTGAGAAGTCTGTTCTGAAAATTCTTTCCTAATAGTTGAGGTGTAACACAATACAACAATGTCATATCTTTTTTTCATGAAATTAGTGGGGTTTGCTGTAAATTCTGCACAGATGGCCGTATGTGGGAGGACATGCAATTCCAAATATGTTCACATTCATGCTGGTTTTCTTTTTTTAAAAAAGAACGAGAAAAAATGTTTTATTCTTCTTAGAAAATAGATCTTACCAAAAAAAAAAACCCTTCCACAGCTGTTGCTCTTTTTCTTCCATTTTACAATTAAAGGCATGATTCTCTTTTTTCTTCCTTGCAATAATTATATGTAACATGTACTGCAGCTATTGTATGAGATGTCTCTAGGTTGACTCAGAATGAATTCTGCACAAATTCAGTTATTCACAAGTCATTCCTTCTTTCAGAGATCTAAGCAGTAGATCAAATATAAATGTCATACCTTAGTAAGAGAAACTTCTATGACCACAAGCCAAGAGTCACTGAGAGTCAGGCAGCAAATACATTCTAAAAAATTAAAAAATTATTATTATTCTCTACCTGCTTCTCAGCAACAGTTTGCCAAAACAAAGATGGGGGGGAGATTTTTCTATCTACTATTGAACTTTGTGTGAATAACTGCTAGAAAAAGCACACTGTAGAATCAGGTTTCCTTCTTGCATCCAACACAATTTGGATTTCTCCATGACTATCGGAGTTTTCAGAACTATAGTGGTCAACTCTTGAAAGCTAACAAGTGGACACTAACAAGTGGACACTATACTTTGTTCATTGTGGAACAAATTTAGAATGAAATTACTTTAGGGTAAAGAAATTATACAGAGAGCAGGCTGAGATGGGCTCCAAAACAGACTTAAAAGCAGGGGGCCTCCAAGGTTTCATGAAACAGCTTCAGAGGAGTGCTTTGTTTCAGTTTTCATTAAAGTGGCATGCTCCTTCAGAGTTTTGAACAGCCCTCATGTGGATTGTCAATTTTATCTTTAAAAGAATAGAATCACTGCCTGGATTTTGCACATCCTTTTTGTTCTGAGAAATCAGAGGAAAGTGTTAATTCCTTTGTGAGAAATGTTGCAAAGCATGTTCCTTGGTGTTGTATTTGGAGATTCCAGGGTGCTTTGTTGAAATCATTTAATTAGTTTTGGTATGGCTTAATCAGTTAAAAAAATAACTTGCTTACAATGCTGTTTCTTCGGTTAAAGAGCCCCCTGGCGCAGTCACTCAATAATGTGGAATTTTCCCTGGAAGGCTCTCCATTTCCCTCTCCCTTATTGCAGATTGTTTTCCCTGGTGACCATCTAGACCAACCTTCCTCCATCAGGTGACTTCCAACTGTGTGGATCTCAACTCCTAGCCAGCCATTATCCCAGATGGGAAAGACTGCTCTAATCCTTTTTGGCTCCTCTTCTAGCAAGAGCTGTGGGTCCAGGAGTGTGAGTCCAAATTGTACACCAGGTCCATCTGGGGCAGTGCCATTCCATCCAGGACCAGACATGGAAGAACCTTGTCACCCAGAAATCCAAAACTATTCAGTCTTGTTTGAGTTGAATCAAAGCCTACTGCACCCCATCGAGGCCCCTACAACTTCTAGGCACTGGGGCAGGACATCCATGGGATCACTCAAGTGGCTGGTGGTGGAGATATAAAGCCCCAGACCATCAGATCATCTGACCCAGCGGCCTCATGTAGATGTTCAATAGAGGAGAAAAAACTGAGCCCTGGGGCACTCTAATTTGTAGGGGGCCATTGGCTGGATGTCTCCCCCTTCTCCACATCAACATCAACTGGAAGTGACCCCTGAGGAAAGAGGAGAACCAGGACAATATAGTGCCACACACCCCAATTCCTGAAGCCAATCCAGAAGGATACCATGATCAATGGTATCGAAGGCTGCTGAGAGATCAAGAAAAAGGATGGATATAGAAATTTCATTTACTTGTATTAGAGAGAGTTGTTTATTCTTAAACTTTCCTTGCTTGTTTACATACATTTTTTTTCTGTTACTGGAATGTATGATGCACCTAGATAATCAAATAGCAATTTATATAGAGATCTGTACTCACCATGAAATATATGTGAAATAGGAATAAAGGAAAAAATCATGCTCCTTGTCATCACCACCTCAGAATTAGTCCTTTGTAAATGAAGGTTAACTGAAGCATTTGAATTATAAATACTTCACTATCTTGTTTATTGAGATATAAACTAAAGATGCAAAGAATTGCCACAAGAATACTGAATAAGGATTAAGCAATGACGAGTAACCTATTTTGCACCCAATTTACTCACAGAGCATTTCTTTCCCCTCAATCAAGTTCTCCAGAGAAGCCAGTCCTGGATGCCAATGTATGGAAGTGGTAAAGCAAAATTTGATTGATTTACTCTTTTTGTTCCATTTTACAAAACTGTTTCTAATTAAGCATTTGGGGTTAGAAAGCCAAAATTACAGCATGGTTTCTGTCTATTGCTGATCTTCTGCTCATGTGCCTGCCATGCCAGTACTGACCTGTTTTTAAGAGAATCAGTAGTGCAATCAAAATAGGAATTTATTTCAGTTACAGGGCAATGTGACTTCCCAAATCCTTCCCAGATCCTAAAACAGGGCATAGGACGGTGAGTCCAATCAGACCTCTCCAATTATCTCATTTTCCATGGAAATTTAAGAGCAAACTGATAGTGGAGTTCTGGTTGCTGAAATCTTTTGCCATTTTAACTATCGGTAAGTTGTGTTTTTAATTTTTTTCCCCTTCAGATTTGTGAGCTGGAGGCTTAGTATTTCTGTGACAATCTCACGGAAATATATTACTGCATCAGTGTTATTGCTGCCTGTACAGCTAATGTGGAAAATGGCTACAAGGGCAAGGAGTTTTTAGTGGTACTCTCTATTTTCTTTGTGCTTTTTTCTTCTTTGTACGTAGTGTGGTTAAAATTATCACTTTCCCCAAAGTATACTTCAACTCCAAGAGAAGGATGTATAGATGATTACGAAAGATGATACTTTAATTGAAATGTCCTTGGCAATTATCCAGATGCTTGGGTTTCACTATTATCAACAGGCATTGTATTAGTTACATTTTCTGTATTTTCTAAAAGTACAGAATATGACAAAGATCCTACTGATTTGAAGGCCAGTATTTTTTACCCTACTTATGGAATAAGCTGGGGGACACGCATAGCTGTTTTTGATGAGCTTCTAGCCACTGAAGAGCAGTGAGATTCTCTTCTGAATTTGCATTCCTTTACTGAGAGTTGACATGACTTGATTGATTGCTTTATCGGTGGATGTTTTCTGTCTTTATTATGCCTTGCAACTGACATTACTTTATGTTTTGCATAGTAAACCTTGTTAGTGTTTCTCTCATTTCTGTGTTTATTGCTTTCAAATCCACAAATTTCTTGCCCTCATTTTATGAAAACACTTCATAAAATGTTGATTTAGTTTAGTTTATGCATACGTATTTTTAATTAATGGCTCCTACGCATTGCTGTATAGCCAATGGTAAATATTTAGAGGCAATCTTGATGAATGGAAACTGTGGCCATCTTCCTTCTTCATTCCAAGTCATCCGCTGTGATTATATTTGTGTGGGTGATGACATTTTGGGGTGTTTCTTTCAATCCAAAAAGTGGTTTTATCCAGACAAACAAGCAACTACAGTTCTTTGTTTCACAGACTATGTCATATATGCAGGTTTGAGATACCTCCTTTTTATGCTTTTCAAAAACTGTATTTAGTTTATAGATACATATTTAAATATTGCATTATGTCACGGGTTCTTTTCAGTATACCCAAGTCAGTGGGCTCCAAAACATAAGAGAACTAACACAACAATACAGCTCCCTAGGCAACACACATGCAAGTATTCACAGATTAGTACTCACTAATCCAACACTACTCTATTCTTCCCATTGCTACTACCTACTACTGCTCCTTCAACTACTGCTCCTTGTGAGTCATATTACTGGAGAAAAGTATCTCCTTCTAGTTACTTTAGGCTGTTTTACTTCCGCACAAAAACATACACCTCCTTCCCTCTCTCCCACATCAAAAATGCCAAAATA
>JANHZU010006407.1:49774-61203 GCA_032468055.1 Acrochordus granulatus | reverse complement strand
GATTGCAGCCATGAAATTAAAAGATGCTTGCTCCTTGGGAGGAAAGCTATGGCAAACCTAGACAGCATATTAAAAAGAGACATCACCTTGCCGACAAAGGTCTGTATAGTCAAGGCTATGGTCTTCCCAGTAGTGATGTATGGCTCTGAGATGGACCATAAGGAAGTCTGAGCGCTGAAGAATTGATGCCTTCGAATTCTGGTGCTGGAGAAGACTCTTGAGAGTCCCTTGGATGGCATGGAGATCAAACCATTCAATCCTAAAGGAAATCAACCTGACTATTCATTGTAAAGACAGATACTGAAGCTGAAGCTCAAAAACTTTGCCACCTACTACAAAGAGAGGACTTACTGGAGAAGACCGCAATGCTGGGAAGACTGAAAGCAAAGGGAGAATTGGACAGCAGAGGATGAGATGGTTAGATAGCATCACAGATGCAATGGGCATGTGGGTGGACTCCAGGAGGCAGTGCAGGACAGGGAGGCTTAGCGGTCCATGGGGTCACAAAAAGTCAGACACCAACTGAACAACAACAAAAGCAACTCAGGTGAACAGTAGTTCCAAAGGATGTCCCAAAGCTTGTTGTACTATATCAGAAACGGTCCTTGTCTTCCTTTGGTTGACTAGTAATAGTAAATTACTATACTATTTCATTATAATAGTAATTCTTTACTATTTCATTATAAATTATTTATTTTAATTACAGGTTCATCATGTGCTATTGGTTGATGAGTGATGGCATTAATATATAAATTAAGGCATATGATCATCATATTTCTGCACTAATGAGAATATCAAACTAAATGAAACCATGTTACAAGCATATCAAAAGTCGAATATGAAACTAACAACTTAGATTTTCTTTTCTTTTCTTGTAATCAGGTTTGTTGTCATAAGACAGAGGAAAAGTTGAATAATTGATTGATAAATATTAGGATTAGTGCAATTATACATTTTATTGCATATACTTTTAAGGATGCTTTTTTAAACTCCATAAATGATTTTTCAAAAAATAATTAAGTGAATTAATGGATGCACTTATTTATATATAGGGAGGAAAGCATAGATGCACCCAAGAGTAGGTGTATGACTCTCATTTTGTTTATAACATATTTTGTTTGGAGGAGAAGATGCTGAGAGTGAGAATACTAATGAAAATCCTGTTTCATTTTTAATCATAGTTCATCCAAAATTCAAATTCACAGGCCAAGGCAGTTTCACTTGCAGCTGAGATAGTTTTATCATCTACTTATCTGTCAGTCCTAACACTGAATTTCTTACCTATCTACTCACAGAACTAATACAGATATAGTGGATATCTGGCACAGTCTTCGCAGATGAGTTCTAACTTGGCATGTTCACAAAGGATTATACAGTAAATCCCTCTTCCTGTTGCATTATCTTTTCACATAGAAAGAGACAAAAGCTTGGATCTTGTCAGAGAAGGCGTTTTCCAACTCAGCTAAAGAAAAGCATATGAGAAAAGTGACCCTGTTCTTTCTTTTGCAGTGTCTTTCTCACAATCTCTTTGCTTACTAGAGTTTATACATTGCTCTTTGTGTCTTCCATACACTTCTTCTCTCATATACTCTAAACACAGTCTATATCCACAATGCAGTATGACTTCTTAGAGAAGTCTTACACTAGCATAGAGTATCACAGAACTGTCTTCTTCTAATTCTCTCTCTTCTTTGTCTTTATTTCACCAACAGCCATATGTTGCAGAGAACCAATTCTCTACCTGTATTCAAAGACAGGTCGATCTTGTATGATGTTTGGCTTTCCTAGACATTCCACCCAATGAATACACCTTGAGAGATATAAAACATGTTCACCCATAGTATTTCTCAGTATGTTTATTTGGAACAGTCATTTTTTTTACTTTCACTGCAGTAATTACCAATTACCTGTTCATTCCCCCCCAAACTCTAAAACTACAGCAAAACTGAATACTGTACATGGTTACGCATGTTTCCAAACACAGGGAATATGAAACAGTGGGTGTGAAACCAGAAAATGTCTATATCTAAAGCTCTTCTGAGTATTATTTTGGCATTGTTTTCAACAATGCAGATCTTGCAGATATTAAGTTGTTCTCTCAAGATTTTGATTGTCTAGCCTCAGTCGGTATTTACTATTCTAGCAGGAGCCATGAGTCTAGAAAAATCCCCAAAATACAAAACTGCCCTTTCACAGGTAGTGACTGCCCATTCAGAGAACACTTTGGCATCAACAGAGAATCTGATGTTATCTTCTGTGTTTCTGTCCTAAACTGCAGATCCCCCCTTGCCCAAGTGATATAATGGTGAGCAGTAGCAATCTAGAAGTTAGATAATTAATGACCTAAAGGTTAGAAGTTAGAAAGTTCACTTACCAGTTCTCCATTTTTCCTCTTAGTCAATTCATATCTCTTGAACTTTGCATGGTTTCAAACATACCCAAAGTATGTTTGTACATGTGTATTTCTGTTTACACGTGCACAGATTTGGTGATTTCTCTCTCATACTTCAGTTTATTCTGAGCTTTGCCTTCCTGACACAATTCTTAAAGTTTCTGAAGCCAATCTTGAATTATTTTTTAGAAATAGTTTCCTCTTTCCATTTCCTATAGATGTCCCTTTTCCTCTCAAGTATTTTTGAGAGTTCTTTGAACATTCATGGTAGGCTAATTTTTCCTATTTTTCATTCTAATAGCAATTATCCATAATTAGGTTTTCAGTATCTCATTTTTTCTTTCCTGGACACTCTTCTCCATCAGGATTTCAGACTATTGGCCCTAACTTTCTGCCCTTGGAATTAAACAAAGTCCACTCTTTTGAAATCAAAATAAATCTAATTCTTCTCAGACCTCCTTTTTTCAACATCATGGTTTCAAAGATAACAAATTCATTTCTCTCCAAGTCATCACCACTTTCACTTCTTCAATCAATCCATTTTTGTTTGCAAAGGTTCAAACCAGGATAGAAGACCTGGATTGTTCTTGTTCTTTCTTCCACTTTCTGCAAATGAATCCAGCAAGAAAAATATTTTTTGGATCTCTGCTCTTTGATAGATTTGCAGCAGATGTCAGGATAATTGAAATCTCCCAGTATCACTTTTGGCTGTCTCTTTGAAGGACTGGTCATATGATGCAACACATGTATCATACTAAAACAATTAATATATGTTCCTTCTATTTCACAACAACCCTATGAAATATACATTCTCTGTATTGCATCTCTATTCATAAATATTAAATTAAGAAAGATTTTTTTAAATTTCATTAATGGATAAATAGGTTAAAGAATGGTATTGATAGACAAACAGAATTTAAAAACTCTGAGGCCATTACTTTGTGGAGTAATAGTCATCTCTTCTCTCAGGAATTCAAGGAGATTTCTGCAAACTTTTTTCATTTCAGCATTATAATTTAAGGCAGAAAGGAAGTCATTTTCTTGTTGTTATCCTTAAGAAATCTTTTCTGATTGAATTCAATTTGCTTGCTATCCACTAAATTTAGATCTTCTGTTCAACTATGTACAACACCAACTTTATCTTCTCTGTACTCCAAATAAATTGAATGTTCTATTCATTTCTAAGCACTCCTTCCTTCTCATAGCCCTACCTTGACTAGCGTCTGTTCATTTTCTCTTATCTTTATTCTGGATACTTTTGTCTCACTCATTTCCTCTATATCTCATGCTATCTAGAACAGGGGTGTTGGCTGTCTGGCTGAGGAATTCTGGGAATTGAAGTCCACACAACTTAAAGTTGCCAATGTTGGACACCTCTGATTTAGATTATCTGCCTGCAACTTTTGTTAAATAGACTGTGGCTAAGAAAGGACAGGAATATTTATCTTGGTAATAATTAGCAGGAAGAACAAGATGAAAGTAAATAAATGAATTAACTAGCTATTGAATGTTAGCAAACATTAATATTTCAAATCCATTATAATATAAAGTTAGAAATAAAGCTAACCTAAATTTCCTCATGTTTTCATTTTTTAATAGGTGTACATCGTCCTTCTCAAACATCAGATATTTCTGGTTTTTATTCCCTGCCTCCCAGTGGGGTCGGACAGATAACACCTTCTGTGGGATGGTAAGTATTTAAGGTCTTCAGCTGAAGAAAGTTTAAAAAAATAGACTGGACATATATTAATAATCATCATCCTTCACAGTAGAAGAATTTTAGCATGTTCCCTATATACCATATTTATTTCTCTGAATTCATACTGAGTGAGATATTGGTTCTCTCTCTTGCTCTCCTACTTTTTTTGATCAATATCATTGCACTGGGACTGAGAATAGCTTCGTGTATTGAGCTTTCTGCTGCCATTCTGAAATATAAGTAATGAGAAAATCAGGCTGTAGAATTTAGATTACTACTAAAGAAGGGTATACAGCTTTTTCTGAGCCAAAAGCTTCAAATGGCTATTGAATGACCTGGAAGGAGCTCATATGCTCCAAAAATAATAGGTGGAACCAGGTAAAAACATAAATCAATTTCATTTTATTTCAGTTGAATTTAAACCTAAATTTAAATAAAGTAAAGAATAATGTTCCCTTTTTATATTAAACTTTATAATCTGGTAACAACTTTTAGAATTCTTTAGAGTCCTAATATGTCCCCACGTCCTGTAGTTACGCACCTCTTCAATTAAAAATATGTGAAGACCTGTGCTGATGTTACACCATTGATTTTGTAAATGATTTTTCAAGGTGAGAAAAAGATAGAAATGATAGAAAACATGGTAAGCTTTTGTTGTGATAGCTAAAATTATTTGTTGATAGTAGAGGAAATACATTCTCTGAATTATTTTTCTGTATAAGAATAATTCTAGATAGGAAGAAAATATTATTGTTAGCATAGTCTCCTTTTGGAAGGGAGGAAGGGAGGGAGGGAGGAAATTCAGTCAGTATATCCATTCATTTAACCCTTGATGGACTTATTCTCCATTCTATTTAATCCATATCATTACTTTGGTCTCATGGATGTAATGTGGTAGATGTTTGTTACTGAATAATGTGGGATTACATCTCAAAATGATTCACTACATTTCTGACCTGGATATATTTAATGTGATGAAATAACCTTATGAAAGGACTCTTACCTAGTAAAGTTATGCCTGTGTAAAAGTTTGCTCTTTAGAGTTTCTAAAATGGTACAGTAGATATGTCATCTTATTTTTTCAAAAATCATCAATATTGTTGAAAAAAAGTTCTTGATAATGACTATTATTCCTCACCTTGCCTGGAATAGTTGGGAGAAACAGCTCTTAATGTTTATATATTAATATTCAGCAATACAAACCTGGAACAACTTCCAGTTTTTAAGAAAAGCACTCAACAGTGGAGATTAGAAATATCTTAAGGAGAATACAGCTGGAAAGTGGTAAAAAAAGTACACCACAACTGTTACACTGGAGTAATTTATTTATTTATCAGATGTAAGTGCTGCTGAACTCAAAAGCAACTCTTGGCGGCTTTATTGAAAGCTCATTGAATATATTGAAAATCCATTGAAATCAGTAGTTATGCAAAGTGATGCATTGACTGGCGTGAGTTTTCAAGAGAATATGTTAGTGCAAATCTTGAACAATTTTTGAGTCATTAACCGAATCCCCAGACCATCAGCTATCTATTATTGCCTGCCAGGAATTTTACAATTTTTTTTAAAATCTGAGAGAAGTAAAAATGAAGGATATAAAGGGCTGTCATATATGATCAGTTTGTCTTGCAGGGTATACATTTTGCAAGACCACCTTAAATCAAGCATAACATCAGAAAGCAATAATTTCTCTGATCAACTGAGTGGAGTGTGCAAATTGGAATGGTACACTGGCACTGAAAAGTTAAGTGCATTTTGTAAGGGAAATGCAATCATAAACTGCCCTGCAAGTTAAGATATAAGATATTTCCTAACCAAAGAATGTGATTATATTCACAAAGAAGAAATGCCTAAAGCTTCAACTTAAGTCAAGGATGATTATTTAGATTTCTCTCTCTCTTCCTTCAAATGTTGCCTTTGTCCTAAATTGGCTACATTGTGGGTGATGATTAACCGCTCAGACAATTGGGAAAAACATCTTACAGTGGAGAAGAGAAATACTGTCTAGAAATGTTGGTGAGGTGGCAAATACAAACATTCTTCTGGAAAGGAAGACATAAATATGTTACAGGAACAAAGAATACTTTTTCTCTCTTTTTCTCTAAATAGTTTTTTGACTTCAGCTCCCACTATAAAGAGTTATAGGTGATAACTCTTTTGGATGTAAATCATAATAATTGTGGCTCAGAACATCTCAACTGATAGCCAACAGAGAGAATTTCCCTAGTTTTAATGTTGTGGATGAAACATTTGCATCTTAGGTCACTTCCTTTGAGGAGCCTAAATGGCTCTGGAGCTTTATGTTCCCATCAACAGTGATTTATTTCTGGCTGAGTACAATATAACTAAAACTACCACGAAGCTCCAAGCATTTCATTTTTGTTTTATGAAGCAATGGCTCCATTGCCCACTGGTGAAAGAGCTCACTCACTTTTCCTCCTAGCTCCGAAATTTGAGGTCCTCAAAAGGAAATCCTAGCTTAGCAACTCTCACTCAGATGTCCAAACAAAAGTGGCAGGGATGAAATTGACAACACCTTTGTCAATTTCTCTTTCCTCTTCTATATCAATCTACAGTAGTTAATATGAAAATGCCACACTGCTTCTCCACACCCTTTCTCTTTTAATGAAAGGAGAGTGAAGGGATCGCTATTGCTGTGAGGCCAGGGGCAACTTGGGGAGGGAAAGACAATGCAAGGGCTGATCCACCTCCTCGGCCTTTCAAGAGATGAAAACTGGAATGGATTGCCTTTTAAGCATTTGGGGAGTGAAAACAGTGACAATCTGGAAGTGTTTGAAGAGCCTCATTTTGATTTTAGCGAAATTAAAATGAGAATTCATAGCATCCATGTAATAATATAACATATCATAATACAATACAATGTAATATAATACAATTAATATAATATGGTATTGTCTCTTTTATACATAAGCTCTGGTATAAATCTGTTAAATAAAGACTAAAGTATATATGGCATTAAATATCATTCTTTTAAAATAATAGGTTTCCTGACCAGGTTTTGCATCATGGCAGCAGTAATGTAGTTTAATCTTTTTGTTCTATCAGGATCGATGCCCGTTTCCCCAAATCTCATTTAAGTTAGAAGGGAAACTACTGGTTGGGGTTAGGTGGGATATTCTGGAGGGAGCCCAAGGTGAAGAAAGCTAGTCTAGACAAAAGCCTCTCCCCACATACACACACACAGCAGCACAAGCCACTTACAGCTGCAGTCCTTATCTTCACTGGCTCCTTTTTTAAGGAAAATAACGATCCTGTGATCTGGCTTAAAAATTGACATTTTTGTCAGTATAAGAATTCTTTGCCTTTAATTGCAGCACATTACAATATGTACAGTCCAAGAAAATATAAGTACCATATCACCTGGATGTGCCTAGTCTCTGGCAGGTTTCACCCAACAGACTGGACTGGGACTACTTGGGCTTGCAAGAAAACCAAGAACTTTGGATAACTAAAGTCTCATTGAAGAAAGTTAGGAAGCCACAACTAAAGAATTGTAGCAACAAGTCCTGTATACTGAAAAAGTGTTCAGATCTCTAGCCTGCTGTCCGTCCTTCCGTCCGTCCTTCCTTTCCTGCCTGGCTCTCCCTTTTGAGCAGCCTCACTTGTCTCTCTCTCTCTCTCTTTTATCTTTGCAGTGGTCATACTTGCTATCCTATTGTTTCCCACTGACTGTGGGAACTGACTCCTCAGAAGTAATTCTATGAAGCGTTCTACTTGTACTGCAGCAACCTGTGCAGGCCCCAAAGTCACAGCAGATGCATATGTTAAAAAGTAATTGTGTTGGCTGCTGATACACCACCCGTCTTCAATTGGTATTTTCCATTCCCAGCCAGCAAAAGGGACACCTAAACGCACATTAAGGAGACTGATTTAATAGGGCCATTATTTTAATGCACTGGTTTTATTTGTGCCCCACTTCATTTTCTCACAAACCCATACAGAGATTGTAGTTTATGACAATTGACATTCATACGTTGCCACCCCGCCTTTACCTTCTCAATGCACCTACATGCTTTGAAAACCTCACAGACATAGTAATTGGACAGTGCTGTTTACATGTGAGTTTGCTTCCACGTATTTTGTAATCTTGCCCTGCAACTGGCTCGTGTGCATCCATCAACTTGCAGATGAAGCCTCTTAGACCAGAGAACCTCATGCTATCCAGATTGCCTGTATGGACAGACCTGGCCAATGTTCTTACTCCCTTTCATAAAAATAATGGGCTTGTACCCTAGCAATAAACCTACAGAAGATTTCCTTCCCTGCCTCCCCGCCTTGCTGTATCATCCTTTGCAGAGTCTTGGCAATGTTAATTGCATTCATATTGGTTTTGGAATGGAAAAAGAGGGAGATTCCAGAACTCTTTTTGCCAGTAAGGAATGCTGTGGTATGTCAATAGATCTGAAGAGGTTCACTGTTCTGGAAGAAAGCTGACTTCAAATACACAATGGTCTGAATACAGGAAGCAATTTTTCCTTGGAAGGAAAAAGTTCAGCACGAATGTTCTCATAACCTGCCAAATGCTCTGGGGACGACTAAGTCTCCCAGTAGTTAGATGGAATGACACTTGAAAAACTATCCAAATCGCTTAGAATCCAGTGTGGTGAACTTGATTGTGAAGCTCATCAACACCTCTTCCCTAAAAGGTCTTGTAAATATGAAGTATGAAATCACTTAGATGGTGTCTCATTATTAAGGGTTTTCTCCTTTCCGAAACTATGTCAGCTTTTTAAAAAAATTTAAATTCAAAGGAATTTTCCTTTGACGGGATAGTATTGGGAATGCTGCAAATAATAAAAGAGAAAGAAATTTTGCCTGAATTGATTTGGCAATTTAATATATTTTCAGGGGTTCCATTGAAGTATCTTGAGTCATGGAGTGACTAATTTCCATTTGGGAATTAGAGGTCACTGTTTTCGCAGTCCTGAAGCCAAAATGCTAAAGGTCAATGTTCATTTAGGTTTCCTGCTGTTTTATAAGCCTTGGCTGGTTCGTGCCATATTGCATGACACTTCCAAATTCTCATCAGTATAGTCTGCCTCACAAGTTTGAAGTGAAAGCACTTATAAAAAAAAGCCCAATAACCATAGTGATAATGATGGTTAACAGTAATGCTTATCTAATGTTTTAAGGGGTTCAAAGTATTTCAGACAGAGTATTTCAGCAGACCTTATAAGATTGTAAGTGCTATAAGATAATTCTCAGTTGCTGAAAGAACAAAGGATCTCCTAAGATCCCGAGTGAGCAGAGCTGATGTATATCGTGAACCAGTGATTTTCCAGTGCAAAGCATGGTCTTAACCACTGCATTTCACTCAATTACTATCACTATGAATATTTGTTAGGCAGGCCTATTTAGACATTGGAACTAATTCAGAGGAATCATAGCTCAAGAAATGAATACAAATTAGTCTGGGAGTTTGTGCAATAGTCTTCCACTAAAAGAATCCAAACATGTCATTCAGCCTATTTCCTGTTTCCTCTTTGGTTTATCAGCAAACAACATAGATCTTCACTACTTTATTGAAAAGTAATGTCTATCATCATATTCTTCTCCATCCTGGCACTCTCTAAGTCTCTGGATTTAATTTCTAAAATTCCTAAGTACAACAACTTAGGAATTTTATTTTAATTCCCATTTTTATTTTAATTCCCATTTAATTCCCAAGTCAAATATTGGAGAAAAAAATCCAACAACTGTGGAGGGTATCTGCTTGGATAAGCCTGAATCAGTTTGTGAAGGAATGCTTTTTCTACTCTTCTTCTGTTGAACCCGATATTTCTAAATTACAGTGGACAATTTTGAGCTCTAATAACGAAGCCTTACCATCTTCTCTTTCCTACTCATATACTTTTGTGTGTGTGTGTGTTTGTGATGACTGTGGTTCATATCTCAGGTCACTTTTGTCACCTTTATTGCTAAACTAAAAAACCCCAATAAAAAAATATTGTAGTCTTTTCTTAACAGGTTGAATCCTATGATCTTGGTTGCACGCTTCCAACGTAAGAGTTTAAGGTTTGAAATGAGATAAAATTGTCCCAACTCTTTCAAATGCGACTGTACTGATCAGAATGTAGAAAGTAAAGGTAAAGGTTTCCCCTGTCCAGTCATGTCCAATTCTAGGAGGCAGTGCTCCTGCTCTTCTTCGAATAGGTGTATTCACTGATCTTTTCCAATCTCTGGGAAGCTCACATTTATTCCATATTTGTTAACCTACAGCTGTTTGCTCCCTCTTCAGTTTGACAACTGATTTGTTGCCTGTTCTATCTCAATTTCTAGTGGACCTGTTTTTTGAATATTTCCTTTGTACACAAATTTTTGTCATTTTATTAAGCACCTTTGTGAAATAATTCATTCTAGTATTTCTATCTTTTTATAACCTTATTTGCTTCTATTAAATCTCTTTAATAAAACCTCAAGTAGTGGCTGTGTATTTTTCTATGGGTATTTTTCTGATTTTGTTCAATATCTCTTGTCCTTTTCTTGATCCATTCTTTTATTTGCTGACATTCTTGACTGAGATATCTTTCCTTATCTTTTCCTGCTTGACACTGAAAGTCTATGTTCAGCCATTATACACTCTTGTTACCCAAGGCTTTCTTTTTCAGTCTTTCATGAGCTATTGTGGTAGTTTATTCTGAAAGCCATTTGGATCTTTTCTTAAAATTTTAGTAATATTTTTTTCTGTTTTGGTTTTTACAATGTGTCTTGTTTCTTCCTATAGCACCTCATCTCCTCTTTCTGGCATGTTAATTATGCTGAATCCGGTGCTTATATTAATCCTCTATCATTCTAAATATCTTTCAAATAAAATTTTGCTGACATATACTATCTTTAATTTTCTAAGTTTAACCCATATATTTGACATGAATAAAATCACTATCTAATCTGGAAGTGTCCTGGTGACTGGTTTGCACATCTCCATTCTTCATTTCTATTATTTATCAAATAAATAAACTGCCCATCTCACTATCCAAATGACTATGGGTGATTTACAGACACAAACAATAAAACATGTAAAGAAATTTAATTAAAAACAAAATTAAAACAGAATAAAATATAAAATAAGAATAGAATTAAAAAGGCAAGTTAAAAATGGCAGAGAGGTGCTTTCAAGTCACCAGCCAACTGCAAGCTTGTATGCCATTCTTGGGCCCCCATGCTAATTGACAGAGCCAGGTCGTCACACTCTTCTGGAAGGGCAAAAGAATGGGGGCCAATCTGGGGGCAAGATATTCCATTGTTGTTCAGTCGCGCAGTCATGTCCGACTCTTCGCAACCCCATGGACTGCATTACGCCAGGCTCCCCTGTCTTGC
>JANHZU010006407.1:21254-38773 GCA_032468055.1 Acrochordus granulatus | reverse complement strand
TAATACTTCACTTTACCTTGTCTCTGTTTTATTCTTCATTGGTCATCTTATAGGTCATCTTGATTTCTTTGGTATTCAATAAATTTTCATGGTCTACTAGCTTCAGTGCGTCTTCTTCACTGTCCTTCAGATATTCTTCCAAATTTCATGCCCACCTATGCTCCTTGGTAAATAGATAACTGTGGAATGTTGCAAATGCATCAGACAGTTGAAAAAGAAGAAAGGAGCATTGGAAGAATATATAAAGACATATTATTCACTATTCCCTTAGCTTAAATGGGATTGGACATGAAACTGATAAATTTTGCCTGACAATATTGCCCAGAGAATAATCAAAATAAGTGAGTGACCATAAAGGCTGGACCCTTTCTAGGAGCTCAACAAATGCTTAGGTGACACCTGACTAAAGTACCCAGTTCTTGTGATAAAAATAAACAATTGTTGTAATGTGCTTCTCCACACAATATGATGCCTTCTCTTGAATTTTTGTATTTAATTTAAATTTTTGAAGATTTCTTTATTAACATTGCTATCATCAAGAAACACTTTACTTCCCACACATGCTCACCGTATAAAATAGGTTACAAAACAGGCAATAAGGAGAGGAAACATTTTCTTAAAATTTACATGAACTTAAATTAGATTTATGATCATCATAAATAACATCAAGGAAAATTAAGAAAAGGAGAAAGGCTTTGGTAGCATTCTCAAAGTTAATAATAATCTCACTGAAACTGATGTTTCAGTTTTTAATTATTGATGTAAATGAACATGTTGAATCCTCTCAATAACATGATTTATTCTTTTTGTGTGTGAATATTATAACTGCATTCAGCCAGTTTAATAGTGCTGCACATGTATGTTGTTCTTGGTTCAGAGAAATGTGGTGCAGTCTTTCATCATCGGGCACCCTTGAAATGTGCTGCACATCATCTGCAGCCATGTGGGAATGATGAGAATTGCTATGCAGCTAATTTGATGGATACCAGGATATGTAAGGATGATATTTAGTCTTCAGGTTATGTTTTGATCTTTCTGCTGTCTGGTGAAGAGGAAACCATTTAGCCAAAAGACACAGAACTATAAATCAGTTTCGTAGATTTTTGAAGAAGACTTCGACTTTTACAGGAATGCTTATTCCTAACACTCTTATCTATTTGATTACTTCTCAGATTTCATGAAGTTGCAAACTACTATATGTTAATCTTCTGAAGTTTGCACCGTGCTTATAATGTCTAAATCTCTTTTCACTTGGGATAATTCCTTGGTGAATAAATTCTCATTTCAAACAACAGCTGCTTTCATTTTCCAAAAACTTTTGATATAATAAGAGAATTCAGCAAGCATCCGTCTGGAGCATTTTAGCAATTTATAACCTGAGAGCTAAAAAAAGAAAAATAAATTACGTTTCCACGCAGAGTTATATGTAGCTAGGTGGCAGCATCCAGCCACCTTTCTCTGCTCTTGAATAGACATGCAGGATTGGACCTCAGCTGTGCTTGGATGAAAAAGAAAGTCAGGGCCATCAAGTTAAACGAGGGAGTTGAAAAATCATGTTGGAACAAAGCAGTGACAAACGCCTGCCAAGAAAGCTACATGACCTTAAAGTCGCAGAGAAGTTGGATTCAAAAGATGCAGATAGTCCTCTTTTAACAATCACACCTGGGACAGGCAATTCCATCATTAAGCAGTGCAGTCATTAAGGAAGACATTACGTGGCCATGAAAGACTTACAACCTCATTTCTGCCATGGTTAAGTGAATCACCTGTGGTCATTAAGCAAGACATCACGTGACCACGATTTGTGATTGTACTGCTGGCTTCCCCATTGACTCTGTCAAAAGCTGCCTATAAAGTGTGAAAATCATCATGTGACCATGGGGACATTGCGTGTTGTAAATTCAAGGACCAGTCATAAAGTTCTTTTCTCAATGCTGTCATAATTTCGAAGAATCACTAAATACGACAGTTGTTATGTGAAGATACTGTTCTTTTCTTTCCAGCTCGGCTTGTCGGCTGGAAGGCCGGCGGCCCAGGATCGAGACCCAGCGTTGCCACGCAGCAGGGTGAGCGCCTGCTGTTCCGCCCCAGCTCCCGCCCACCTAGCGGTTCGAAAGTGCGCGAGCGCGAGTAGATAGATAGGCACCGCCCCTCCCGGCGGGAAGGTAACAGCGTCCGTGCACCTTAAGGCGTCCAGTCATGCCGGCCATGGAGCCGTCCCAAGACGAACACTGGCTCTTCGGCTTGGTAACGGGGATGAGCACCGCACCCTAGAGTCGGTCACGACTGGCAGGGTCTCCTTTACCTTTTACTGCAAGGAAAATAGTCTGCAGAAATCTGGGTACATCTTGTTGTGACCCATCAGTTTGTATGAATAGTGCAAAATGGATGGATTTCTTTGCAATATAATGCACAACAGGAATGTGCCAGTGGATATTTCATAGCAGTTCAATAAACAAAAAATGAAAAAGCGACAACTGAAAGGAGACTTATATCTGGATATAGCTGCACTTGAGCTCATCTTGAAATGTGAAGAGAAAATTAAAGGAATACTCAGTGATAGTTAAGCTACCTAAGGAAGATACAGGCTTCTTTAAATTTGATGGTGCCTTTCCTGATGGTTGCAGGACCTGTGACTTGATTGATCTCAGAAACTAAGTATGTTCAGCCCTAGTTATTACTTCGAAGACTTCCAGTAAGGAATTCCAGGGTTGTTGACTGTACTGGGAGATGGAAACAAACCTGAAAACAGGTGAGGTGAGGTCCACACCCACTCTTTTGGCCTTCCGGAAGGGCTTGAAGACCTGGCTCTGCCAGCTGGCTTAGGGCCCAAAGGGGGTATGTCACTTTAGAGGTGGCTAGTAAATTAAGCTAATTGTACCTCCCCCCCAGTTATACCCCACTCCTCCCTTTCTGCCAGGTTAATTTAAGCTATTTAAAATTAATTTAAAATGTTTATATTTATTGTTTCGAACATCTTTTGTTGTGAGCTGCTGAGAGTCTTTTCTGAGTTTGGCAGTGTACAAACAAGATTGATAGACAGAACAGGAGCACATTTCCATAGTACTGCATGTCAAGAAAACAGTCAATTGGTGGCCAACTTAGTTTAAGGATGTTTACTTTTATTTATCTGTATCTCTATTCCTTCAGCAATGGATCTTACAAAAGAGCCCGAACCTTGGGAATTTTGCCTGAATGAACCAGCACCAATGAACCTCCTAAGACTCTCAAACTCTCAGAAGAAAAACTGGAAAGCCCAAAAAATAAATTCCTTTTTTATTGCCAGATATAAAAGAAGGATTCTGCACAATATACCTCCAGTTCTTCTGGGATCTTTCCTTTACATTTTTCCTCGCTTCTTAATTAATTTGCTTAAAGAATACACTTTTTTATCAGAGGGGAAGTCAATCACTGGGCACTTTTATGATAGAGATCATGAATGCAGTCACAGGAAAAGCATGCAAGTGTAGCCAGGCAAAGGTCTGTTTTAAATATCTCAAAAGACAGCCGTACCTAATGCCATGCCCAAATTATTAGGGTCAGTTAACTGTTACAGGACAAATAGTGGTGTTACTATGTCAGACTCTGATGAGAAAACCTAGGTTGACATGAAGTTATGATTACTTGATGAATTTGACAGCTACCGGAATGGACCCAGTGTATGTATTCTTTGGCTGCAACAATGGTGGTGGAAAGAAGGAGATGTCCTTTTTACCTATTCTCTTTTACTATTTCAGAGAACCAAATTCTCTGAAATAGAAAATTATTAGGAATAATGTTATAAGGAACACAGGACAGTTTGGAGAATCGTATTATGTTGGAAGAAAATCTTAGCTGGATCATAAAAATCCACTGATAGAAAAAGCCATTCCATCCGCTGTAGTTTTTATTCTATATCTAGACACTCTTTAGAACTAGTTAAAACAAGGGGCTCTTCCTCAAGCAAAGTCTGTTCTCCAATACTTGCTTCCTTTCTGTCCCCAAGAATGCAAAGGAAAACGGCTGTGGCAAATTATGTTATTGCTCTGGTGAAATTAGTACAGGAAAAGAAAGAACTCTCATTTTACTTAGCATGCAAAGAAAACCAAGATTTGCTAGTGAGTATGCAGAATTTCAGCTAATCTTGATATACTGGGAGGTGCGAATGCAGGCTAACCCATTCTTGAAATACATTTGAGCTTTCTCCTACTTGCATCTTTCCACAATAGAAATGTTGCCTGGGGGCATTTTTTTAAATTCTGCTGTGTCCCCAAAACGTTGCCTTCATTTACTCCAGAGCCCATGTGTGGGACAGCCTTAAAACTGTGATTGGCAGTGCTGGTAAAGTTAATGTTTTTCCCAAGAAGCTGACAATAATCAAAGGGAGTTTCAGGGTGAGAAAAACCTGCCGGCTCTTCTTCTTCTTTTTTTTTTTTCCTGGAAGAGCAGGGCACAGCTGCGGGTTCCCATGGAACGGGCAGGTCCCCTAGTTAGCAACTAGGTGATTGCTATGCCGGGCAGCTACATAGTAAAACGAGAAAGCCAACTTTCTCACCAGCTTTGGAGAGAATCAGCTCTCCTACTCTGCTGGGCAGCCTCCTCACTCCACCAATCAGCTTCTGGCAGACTTGTTTTTCAGTAAGGATTTAGCACTGAATAGTAGCTTGCCAGAATGCTGGTCAGCTGGAGAAAGGGCTGCCAACTAATAAAACAGTAGAGCCATTTTATTTTACATTTCACAGGGCAGCTGCCCCATCACCCAGGATCGAGGACCCAGTGATTTTTGTCAGGAAGGTTTTGACTGGTGGCCAAATCCTGGTCTGATTGTCTGTCAAAGCCAGTCATAACAGGGCTATAATTGCCAGGTGGTTTCTTACTCGCCGATGATGTTCAGAGGGGAAGAGCAGCAAAGCCAGTGCGTTTAGCCAAGGGCTTGGTTTTACACACCTTGCATATGCAGAATCAGGGTTCTGTTCTGTAGCGAACAACAGATTTGATTTCTGCTTGCTCACATACGTGTGGAAGACTAACTTAGCTCTGGAAAAATGTCTTTGAAGAAATGTCTTCAGAGTAAACTTTTTAATTTGGTAATTATTTGAAGGATGCTGTTTTTGTTTCTTAACTGCTATAGGAATTTGAAAAAACTATATAACGTGGGGAGGGTCTGTTAAACCATGTCCTCACTTGAACTTTTTTTAAAAAAATTATAAAAGAAGCAGTGCTTCTGCTGTTTTTCTAACTTTTGGACTAAACAGCTAGCAGACAGGTAGCAGTATGGAGTGGCTAAGCCATGCACACTTACATGTGTGGTATTTTGCTCGCACAGAATCTCACATTCCTGTTCTTCATTTTTAAAGCCTTTGGAGAGGTCAATTACTGTTTTACTATTTTAAATACAGTTTGGCCACCGCATTAATTTTTATACTTCTCTATTTATTATTCCATTCCACCAAGTCAAAAGTTGGTCATGCTCTATGATCTAAAGCACTTTTAACTCAACTTTCCTTAATCTGGTGTTCCAGATAGTACCAGCTTAGACATAATGTCTACATTTGGCTGATTTGCTGCATCATGAGAGCTAAGTCCACCTTCCAGAGGGCATCCACTCTGGGAAATTAGAAAAACAGGCAGGACTTTGCCTCCCTAGTATGGATTGAGAATAATGTGTGGACTGACCATACCAGTCATACTCAATGTAACAATGCTTATTAATACGATAAGTTGACTCATGATCATGCATATTTTTCACTCCTTAGTCCAAAATATTATTATACAGTCACAGTTGTTCTTTACATCACATTTCCTCATATCTATCAACACAAAATAATCATTAAAATTGGTAAATCTTAAAAAAATGTTGTCATATCTTGAACCTTCACCTGGCAAAGAGCAAGTATCATTAGTTGAAACATCCTGTCAACATATGTTTGGTATTTCGTACTCCAACAATTGAAATAATTACTACTACACTTTGTTTTCCTATTGGACATAGTTACTTCCTATTTATTCTTTAGAGAGCCATGCCTGTCTCATATTCTTTTTGATCCTTTTGAACACCCATAGTCCAAATCTGTATTTCTAAGTTCTAACAGAGCAGTGTATCTTCATTTCTTGCTCTTGGATTTTATTTTCATCCACTACATTTGACAGTGTCTTTTCCTCTATCCACTTTCTGTTTTTATTGTAGAGTCTCCTTTCTTCAAGTGTGGCTACTTGAGTTCCAGTTCTATGACTTTTTTCTTCAAGGCCTGCTATATGTTTACATTTGCTGCAAATTTATTCCAGGTTCTTTTCAGAAAGGACAGACATAGCCATAAGCATTGCAGGTCACAATTGCAAACTCTTGCTTGTTGATCTTCAGGTTTTCTTCATAAAACACCCCAAGTAGAAAGGCTTTTATTGCGGGCTGTTGTTCCTTAGGCAATCACATTAGTCAAGTATACTTGACTCAGAGAGAAAATTGGTGAGAGGCTCCCACAGGACTTTCTCGGCAAACTAGCTTACTAAAAAGAGCTTCTCTGCTGCTGCCCCTTCCCCATAGAATATTCTTCCGCCGGAGGTGAGGCAGGACCCCACTGTCCCAGCTTTCCAACAATGAGTTAAAACATGGCTGTGCAGCCTCACACGGGGAACCCAGATGAAGACACAGCTGTGGAGTTGGCTGGTGCCCTGACAGCCCCACATTTGCCTTTTTAATCAGTTTTAATAGTCTTCACTTTTGCCTCCTTTTAACTTTTATATTGTTTTTAGATTTTAATGTTGTTGTACTCCGCCAGAGTTCCTCTGTGAGGAAGATGGGTGATTTTAAAATGTGATAAATAAACCATCTTTTACAACCTGCCATATTCCATTAAATGTTTCTGTGGATTTTTAAGGTTATTGTCATTTAAAAAAAATGGAAAACATTATTAAATTACCCCATATTAATCAGGTTATTTTTTGTGGGAAGAGAGGTAGGAACAACTAATTGTTCCTATTATTACATTATTACTATTTGCATATGTGTGTGTGTATTATAGGTTAATTTTACAATTTTAAGAAATCAAAGTGTTGGGCAATAGAAAATATTTTGGAGAGACAAACGCAATCCAATGGATATATTATTTATCTGAATTTCTGCAACAGGAAACAGATGTAGTGGAAGCCTGCTACTCCCCCAGAAAAGCATCCTACTCTTTCAATTTTATGCAACAAAGGGCATGGCTTCAGTGTTTTCTGCATTGGGGAAAAAAAAACAAAAATAGTCTTTATCATACAAGGATGGGTTTTTAGAAAAAAGAAATTGCTACCTAATTGTAATTATTTTATGTTTTTCATCTTCTGAACAGAATTTTAGACCTCCAGTCTGTGTCATCTATGTGGTGTCAAAGCTGAGCAGAGACTCCGTAAAACTGACTTCTGAATAGCTAAATGTCAGATTGTATTTAAAAATATTCATTGATAAAATTGTGTAATGGGGAGAAAACTATGGCTCATCCACTGACCAGGTGAAGATGTGACTTTTCATCTTAAGTCCAAATTTAAACTCTGAAAAAGTGTTTGAAACTTTTCCTGGGAATACTTCGCTTTCTGCTCCATGCTCAAAGTAAAATTGGATTAAATAAACCTTCAAATTAGAGAAAACAAAATCTTCACAATATATAATTCTACCCATTATTCTTTAAGCAAGTAAGATTTCATATTCAGCATTCATATGCTGCATATAATAAATGCCAGGTGTCAAAAAGTAAAGTAAGATCTACTTCCCATCCTTTCTCCTTCAAAGTTCATTTGCTACAGTATTACTCAAAGTAATTATAGTTTCAAGATATATTTCCAGCAGGAAGGAAAGTGATTTGGTTTCCTGAACAACAGTGAAAGTGAATTCAGTCTTTGTCTAGAATGTGTTAATGGTGTCCTGCATACTTCTTGATGTTTTCATGTGCTTATTTGGTGCAATTTTTTCATCGCTCACCATAGCTGCTATTGTAACACTTTACCCTTGCTCTTCAGTCTTCTTCAGGCTCTTCATCCCGTGATCACACACAGTTTAATTCAGGGCCCCTGGAATTCAGCAGCACTTCCTGGCCAGCTTCTGCGGCAAGGGTAAGAGAATTCTGCAGCAAATGTCATTCTGCATTATGGCAGTGAGAGTCTGGAACCATCTGCCACTCATGCATCCACCTAATCCAGCGTTGGCTGCAGAATTCCAGGAGCCCTGAGCTTTTCCATGGCCATAGAATTGCTCATTGGCTGTGGAATTTCTTAATTTGGAGGGAACAATCAATAAGCCATATACAATATTTTAGGTGGCTAACTTGTGTCAGTGGAAGTGGATGGACACTCCATGCCAGTAGTTTTGTTATTTATGAGAAGAATATATCAGTCATAATGTTTACTCAAACGCATGTCTTCACTCCCCATTTATATCCTTTTTTACATTGTTCTGAAATGATATAAATAGAGGGCCACCATTTTGAATTCCCAAGACCCCAGAAATATATTGCTGCAAATCATTTTCCTTCTTATCAGAACTCTTGGGAGGTTAGCTTAGGGAAAATGCCTCGCAAAGCATTGGGGACTTACAGGGTGAACAACAGGCAGCAGAAACAAAATGTCTGTAACCAGGCCATTCACATTAGTCTTTCATTTCACTGCACACGACTGAACATGGAAAGCCCAGTAATAAGAAAAAGCTTTTCAACATTCAGTTTTCTAAGTGGCAAATACTTGCTTGTATTACATATATTCAGAATGCAGTATGTTAAGGGAGGGACTGTTACACTGCACAAGAAACAGTCTCTTTGAGATATAATTGCAGCTTTAAGACCATAAGAACTTCCCTTCTTGGCCAGATCAAGGGCCATTGAATCCAGCATACTGTTTACAAATGCAGTTGGATGGATGCTTAGAAGACGCCTAAAAGCAGGAAAAGTACCTTCTACAGTGGCTATACAAATGCAAATGAACACAGCTAACGTCCCCAGCATTTGGGGGTTATCTGTGTTTATCATTCATATTAGTGTTGTAGTTAAGGCACCAGGCTAGAAACCAGAAGACCAGAAGAGTTCAAGTCTCGTCTTAAGCAAAAGCTATCTAGGTGACCTCAAGCCAGACACTCTCTCTCAGTTCTAGGAAGCAAGCAGAGGCAAACCAGTTCCAAGAAATCTTGCCAAGAAAAGCTTCAGGACTTATGTAGGCAGTTGCAAGGAGTAACACTCAATCAAAGGCACCTCCCCCCAAAAAAGAAGTAATACAAACAACTAAGTTTGTGAAGACTCTCACTCGTCCAGGGTAATTGCATCGCAACAAAAGTTTAAATTCTCAGAATTGAGAAAGCCTTTTGGATAAAAGGTGAAACGTCTTCTACTTGAAAAATCCAATCCAGATGCCTGTTTTTTAAACTTTTGTTGCGAAACAACTAAGTTGTTGGTCATCCAAAGCAACATTAGTGATTACACATTCATGACCTAAGGTGGTAGCTGGTGGGTTTTAATAATCTTTTTTTTCTGCAGAATTCCTTTTCTTCCTCTTCCCACCTTCATATATGCAAATGCTAGTTTCTACAGCTTTCTGCCTCATCAAACATGACAGACAGCCGTAACCTTAAATCTGAAACCAGAATAACTGGCCCTTCAGACATCAGCAACATCATTATTGTTTTTACTTTCACTTTCAAATTTCCAAATTGTCCATGAACAGAATAGTAGCAAAGTAAGAATTTTAGGAGTGTTTCATAATACAGCACTTTTTCTTTGGGAAAATGTTTCCTGTACTGTCTCACTGACAGGTGATGCCCTCTTGTGGAAGTAATGTTCTTGACATCTAAAAGCATGGTTTTAGACTTTTCCTGGGCTACCTTGTGGTAGGACTAGAATTGTAATTAGGAAAATGGTACTGGAAAGAAATGAGTCACAGCCTTGGTACAGTCTGTTAGCCTCTTTTTACAATTCTTGCCATATGAAACCTTCACGTTTTTATGAGTCCCGAACTACACACCAAATTCCATACGGTTTAAACTGGTCTGCCACAGGTTTTCCATTGCAAAACTTGAGTATAATTTGCAAGATTCAAGTTTTAGGGAAGATGGCTTCTTCCCTTCTTAATCCATTCCCTGCTCCTAGTCCTCCCTTCCAGCACCCTGGATTGACTATCTCCAAAGGTGTGAGAATTTGGAATGCAGGGGAAAAAGAAAAGCTGTTTGTAAGATGACATGGGGGGAGGAGAATAAGAAGTGTTTTTCTCTATCCCCGACTGGAATAACAGCAGCAGCTGAACTTTAACCAAGTGTCTGTTCTGTCATTAATCAAACTAAAGAGATTTTATTTGAATGAAATGCAATCTGTGAGGCACTCCGGGGGTGGGATAAGATTTACCATCTTCATGTGCCAGGATATTTGACCTAAGCCTCTAAAAGACAATACGCACAACTTGCTGTATGCTTTTTAAATATAGCATCGAAGAATACTGTATCCTACTTTCTCAGAGATTATGACTTTTTCAGTATTGGAAAGCAAGCTCCATTTTTAGTCCATGACTTTGCCTTGTGATTCTAAGTGTCTTTCCAAATCAAAACCTTTGCTTTGCAATAAGAATGCTCAGTGTAGATTTTGATGTATTTCTCTTGCACAGCTGAAATGTTTTCTTGTCACAATGTAAGCATGGAGCTTTTCAGTTAGCGACAACCACCAACTATGAGTTTTAATTGTGGGGTTTGGGAGTTTTGTAGTAACTTGGCCTCCTGATGCAAGCAAAATCAGTACTGTATGGGCAGAAGTGTAGGGAAAACACAGTCTGGTTTGATTTTGTCTGCTTTCATCAGGGAAGTGGGTTTTTTGTGCCTAATTAATGACAAACATATTTAAATGTTGTTTGAACTTAAAATGGAACAGTCTTTGTTTTGTCCAAAATTACAGTTGCATCTCTGGCAGTTACACAAAGGCTTCAGTCCTAAAGATATTTACTACAGAATAAGCTATACACAGTGGGAGCTTCCTCTTAGCAAAATATACTTTGGACTGAGCTGCCCAAACCTGCAAAATATTGTGTGCCTTTTAAGCTGCTGGTGATTATAGATTTTATACTCAAGAAGAATTGAAGTGAATGTAATTAAGACATTATTATGTTAGTATGATACATATTGAAACACAAACAGGCCCTAGCTATAGGGCAGATGTCTTTATCTGTAACTGATTTGAAATAAGTTTTGATTCTGGAGTTAAATATTTAAATTTTGATTATACTATTTTATTTTGTAATGCTATACTATACTATAAACTGAAACAAATTTCTGTCCATCCCATTACTTACCCTATTCTATTCCTGGATTATATTAAAGTACATTTTCAATAGATGAAAGTATTTTGTTTCACTTGGAAAGAAACTGTGCACACGATGCAGATCAGCAGTGCCTGAGCATGACTGCAAATGCAATCCTTTATTTTATCTAGGCACAATCATCTTCTGAATTCAGCATCAGCTATTTTTCTCCAACTCTGCTGGAAAGAAATTGTTCAATTACAGAACCAGAAAGAAATCTGGTTCATTTACATACACATACAAAAGTTTTTGTGCTTCTGTCTCTATCCTGATCAGGCCATTATGATAGCAACATTATTTTCACAGATCACTTTGGAAACAGTCTCACTTTGTAACATACAGGACTTCTGTTACAACCATGAACCGAAATTTCGAATCCCATGCATATGGCCTACAATAAGCAGGTTCAATGTGCCACTTTATGAGTTAGATTTTAGCAGATCTGAAAACAGAAATCTCTAAGTCTCAAAGTCAAGAAAGAGGCATGTTCATATTGATCTCACTGAAACATCAGCAATGATCTTAATATACAATGACTTTAATAGCAGCTATGAGCTGCCAATAAAGAAAATATTGTGTATCATCAACAGACTTGGAATAATACATAGCCATGGTATATCTTTTGCTGCATGATATAGTTCTCAGTTGTAATTATGGTGGACAACTGAGGCAGCAAGGTAGAAAGGCTTAAACAAGAACTGTCCAGACTTCACAGTAAAGATGGAGAGGTCTTTAGTACATAATTTTCCTCTGTGTATCTCTCTGTTTATGGGTATGAGTATATTCCTCATTAACCATGATGATCTCTTTTACTTCCATTGGAGCTGCTGCTCTCAAACATCCTCTTCCTCCTCCTTTAAGATGTCAAAGTTTCAGGGATCTGTCTCAGGTAGCTTCCCAATCACAGTCTAGATTCAAAGTGTTCATCACATAGCTTGACTTTTGGTGGGGTAGAAAACTGGATCAAATATTACAATCAGACACATAAGGACAGCTACTTCCATCATATTTTGAAAGTAAAAAGTGAGTTCATTATGCATTTTGAGGTATAGTTAGTAAAAGCCACCTGCTGTGTTTGGTGAATGGGGCCATCTCGCTATAGCAAATTAGGAATTTGAAATACCAAAATCTTTGGTGATAAAACTACAGCAGGCAAATTGGGAGGATTAGAGCTGTGTTGCATTAGTTCCTACTTCTAATTCATAGCTCTTTCTAAACAAAATTAGCTTGTTTTGCTCAATTTTTGATTTATTTTCTCTTCCCCATTTTTTAATCTTAGGGAAAAAAGAAAAGACGAACAAGAGAAAAGCAGCAAGATTCCAATTCAGGTAAACCTGCTGGTGCAAAATCTAGCACATTATCTGGTTACTGATCACCTCATTTACATTGGTAAGAAATTAGCTGCAGTATCCGAACAAGATTTCTTCCAAGATGTATAGCCATGGCTTATAGGGACTAGGGTATCTGCTAATCTCCTTTTTTCTATAGTTAGGTTACTGACTGCACTAATCTTTCTAGCTTTGCATCTATCTACAATTATATATTCTGTCTGCTATTCACTAATGACATATCAACAGACCAATTAAAAATAATTCACATTAGCCTCATTTTGACATATCAACTTTATCCCATCCTTTTGCCTTAACAATTGCTTTATGTTTGTGGCTGTTTTAGGTTTTGTTAATAAAAAATGAGGAAAGTATATGTTAAAACATGTACAGAACATTTGACTTCCAATCCAACAGTCCTTTTTTGCAGCAACTACTCAAACTACTCAAACATACAAAAGGAATCTGAGGACAAAGGGATTCACTTTAAAAAAAACAGCTGGGGGGATACATTACCAGAAAACTAAGTGAGTTCAAAAGGGGAAAAAGAGATACAATCACCTTATAAATAAAATAAGTTCTCTGCTTTGGCAATGCCTGCCAGATTATATTTAGATATCTATATTGTAGAAAAGTAGATTTTATGTGCATTTTTTTTGTTTGCAATTAAGATTGCTATATTGTAAAACTTTCAGTCAGTACAAAGGCCTTTATTTTGTAGATTAGAAATATATATCAGCCATAATGACTGTAACAATAGTTTCTAAGAAGGATATAAAACCTTAACAGTCATATTCTCATATATGCTTTTTTAATGTTGGTTTTTTTCCTTAAAATTAAATAACATACAGACATTAAAATGAAATGAACCCATTTTGTCAACAGAGAGGGCCTTTGGAAAGATGCCTATACAAAAAGAAATCAAATTAATTCCAAAATATTTCTTTAATTTATATTAAGCACATTCATGAATCTTAAATTCATTCTGGATTATGAACATTAGTCAATTTCTTTTTATGACTCTTGGGCTCTTTTGAAAAAGAAAAAAGTAAAAGTCATTTCCAAATTTCAACAGCAAGAGGAAGGTTCTCTGAAAGCCCCACTAAGCCTTTGGGATGTAAGTTTCCCATATATTCATTCATTGGCTACTGTCTCATATATTTTTGTTCTAACATTGTCACATAATTTTCTAGGACTCAGTTTTTGATATGTCAGCCTAGAATTCCCATTATCAATAAAAGTGACAGATTCCTATTTGGCACCATTTTTTAGGACAAAGCATCCATGCACTGAAAAATACGCACAGAAAAACTCACTGATAAAAAGAAAGTCAAGCTGAGTGGGCATGGTCTACAAGAAGTATAGTTCAGGAACAGCTGATCTAATGATCTAAGTATCATTAATTTCCAAATTATTTATTGCTCTTTTTTTCTAACCTGTTTGTTCAGTAATAAGGAGTTGGCACACAGGATGGTCTTTAAGTTCCTTCTTCATGAGGAAGAATATAACAAAATTATAACATAAAAAATAAACTTATTTGCTAGTTTTCATAATTTCTGATGTAATCACCACTAAAGGGCTTTTTCAAATATTTTCTAAAAAATACAAAGCTTGAAACACAAGTGACCAAAATGAAAAAAAAATAAAAATCCTAGTATTTCATATTAGCAATCTGCAATTATTTTCCTAATCATTGCATTTGTGGCCCTATCAAATCTTGGGAATTTGTTTAAGAAAGATATTAGTAGACATTTATTGTGAAGAATTGGGTTTACATGGCCTGTTCAGTTTTGTCTTCAGCAGCTAAATCAACATTGCATCTTTTCTTCCTTCTGCTCTTGCTGTTTTGCCTCTGCCTTGCCCATTCAATACGCATGCTCCTTGTTCAGATCCTGCCTCTCCTAAGAAATGCAGAGCTCGCTTTGGCCTCAACCAACAAATGGACTGGTGCAGCCCATGCAGGTGTGTATCAGGAAGTATAGCTTTGCAGCCTTGTTCCTTACCATAAAGATGGTTGTACTCTATTTTATCTTTCATGCATAATTTCTATAGCTGCCTTTTCTAACTCTACTAATTATGCTGCTTAGGCTTGCTCTTCACGGCCCATCTAGATTTTCCACATGTTCCATTTGAGTGGTCCACAGATAGTTTCAGCATTTAAGACAGAAAAGGGAGATTTATTAGTAAAATATCTTGTCATAATGTATATATATGGTGAGGAGAAAAATGCTTTTCTAACTAAAGAAGTAAATGGACAAATGATTAAAAATTAAATTAAAAATACTAGAAGATATCAATTTTATTTAAAATGGACTAAAGGATAAAACTGGTGCACTACCAGAATGATTTTTCTATGGATCAGCTACCAAAATGTGGACAGATGCTACATTCCCTTGCCAATTGCCATTCCAAAGAGGCAGGAATTTCATATTTTCTGTGTTCATAATACAATATGGCTACTGTAGCTTTTTACTTTTTAGCATGTAGCCTCCAAAGATTTTCTTCTCTAGAGATCCTTTAAGAAAATGACCATTGCTCCTTTAAATTTATTATTCTTGATGTCAACTGGTCTCAGTACTCATGCTATCAACAGTCCCCTACAATTAATAGTTTTAATTTCATTTCCTGGCAAATGAATCAATCTGTGGATGAAGAAAACACAAAAATACTGTCCCCACTTTTTCCTCCAGAGTAAACAGATTCTCATGCATTTTTTTAAAGAAATGGATGGAGAAAATATTATAATGCAGGCCTCCTCAAACATTTGTTTCTAAACTGGCAGAACTTCCCAGTGTTTTTTGGGGAGGGGGATAGGATTGTGAAGCAAAAAATGATTCTGCAAGTCTAATACAAACCTAATGGCTTCCATTTGTGAGAGGAGCAACAGTAAGAAAAAAAGAATGAATCTGTAAAACGAAAGTGTTGTAATTTGAGAGGTAGTATAATACAGAAAAGGAAGAACACAGAGCTTTCAAACAATGAATAGGGGCAACAGTCTTTGTTCAGATCCTGTCTCTTCTAAGAAAAGCAGTACTGTACTGATAAAAGAGAATATCTACTGTACTTCTCTTTCCTCAACTGCTCTTATTTTGGTTTTCCTTTAAAGTACAAAACGAGTTGTAAAAGAACTATATAGTGTTTCACACTCTAATATATTTACTATTGATTTACTTCTTTGAATTACAATAATTTCTCAGCCCCAAGAAAAATCTTGGTGCTCTTTGGAAGCATTACATCAGGATGTTAATTCTAGATTTGGGAGATCATGGGTCTAAAATCATGTTCTCTCACTCCATTATGATTCTACCCCAATTTTGTGATTCAAACAATCTATATCCTCTAATTAAGTACAGAATTTTACTTCATTGGTTGATATAATTTTTTTCTCTTATTGGTTTATTGGGTGAAAAAATTCAATATATATGCAATGTTTACATCAAGGCTACCTAGCCATCAGATGCTGAACTTCTAGGGAAAAAAATCCTCAATATTCACTCTGATTATTCTCCTTAGCTACTAAATGATTTCTCTTCTATAAATGGTATCCATGTAGAATAATTACACTTACTAATGAATGTGCAAGACTAGAACCAAGAGTAGACTGGTGACTGTCTCTAGCAATACAATTATTTACCAATAGCACTTTTAACAACTTTTCTTTCTAAGTATCTTTATTTATACTGAGGTATGAATTAACATTTTGCTTGTAGTCAACATTGCTTCCAGATTAACAAAAGTAGTTGAGCTGAGTCTTTAAGATGCTTATTTCCTCCTCTTCTACAAGTGTGAGGCACAAACCAACTTGCTGAAAGGGAGTAGGACAGCAATGTTGCCTAGATAGGCAATGTAGCTGAATCTTACTGCAATTCAAGTCTTACTGATTTACCTTTTCCCAAAATAATATGGCTGTACAAAGCTTCAAATGTGGCATCCCCTTGAAGCTGTTTCATAGCACAATAAAGATCTCCACACTTTTAAGCTAATTGTTCCATTTGAATTTGCTTTAGTCCCACTCATTATACTCACACAGAGCTTGAGCTATGAATGTAAGCTGAGAAGAATCTTCTTTGGCAAATCCTGTGAAAGAAGAGAGGTGCCTTCTCAGAATAGGTAACTGTCCCCCAGTGTGGGCTGGGAGAATACCAGAGAATTATCCACCTCAGCAGAGACAGTGAGTAGCACCATTGACTTGCTTACTCTCCACAAGACCAGTTGGGAGCAGCATTCCCCAGCAGATACTAGATACATCAGACAGGCGATGAGCAATGTGGCACCACCCCTCATCTGTCCTAACAAATGCTTGCAAGACTTTTTGCCACACCATGCAAAAAGAACTCAAGTGGGGCTGCCAGTGGTTTACCAGCCCTGCTCGTACTGTCAACAGTCCACAGGAGATGGCTGGCTGGCATCAGTAGTTCAACTCTCCAGACTACATACAAATATCACCATTGCTGCTCCTACTTCCTTCCTACATACATAGGCTGAAAGACCTGAGATTGAAGTGTTTTCAAGATGGCCACTTTTATTGCATACCGCAGAGAATTCTGCTGTTTGTCCAAATCAGCCTGTTTGGAAAACCTTTACACACCAAAAGGGCTCATCTAGGCTGGCTTTGGTGAATGCCTAGAACACATGCATCAATAAGTTGCACCACTGATCCACTCCTAGAAACTGAAGACTTTCCAAGTTGAGTTGTTCATTGCACACTATAGGCAATTCTGAAGTTGCCTGGTAAGAAACCCACCAATCAATCTTGAGTGGAAAGCTGAGAGAGCCCATTTCCTACAGCCTTTGTCTGAAGTGGTTTGAGGCCACTGAAATTTTATTTATTAATCATATTTCTATGCCGCCAATTCCGGAGACTCTTGGCGGCTTACATAGGTTAGGGATTATACATTTTTCTTTATTTTACCC
>JANHZU010006407.1:8210-21154 GCA_032468055.1 Acrochordus granulatus | reverse complement strand
AGGAGGTCCCCATTAATCTACTTGCATTTTCATGTGCTTTCGAACTGCTGGGTGGGCAGAAGCTGGAGGCAAAGTGAAGGAAGCTCACCCCGTCACGCGGAGCTTGCAGATAGAACCTGCCAAAGTGCTGACCATTTCTGGTCGACATAACTGGTGGCATTAATCCACTGCATCACCGCACCTCTATAATAAATAACTTAAACACGCTATATTGTTGATGGGCTTTTCAGTGAAAATGAATTAGTTTGCTTTTACAATGCAAGCCTCTTTTTCAAAATAGATCCTAACAATTTGTACAAGTTGTATTAGAAATATGTGGAACTACAGTGGAAAATAAAATATGAGATTATAATTTTGAATCTCATATGATATCCTATGTTAGGAAGTGGTTGAGCCTATCACCAATGAATTACAAACATTTTATATTCAAAGAAGAATTATTTCTAAAACATGCTCAAGTACAACAGAGGACAGAGCATCCTTAGAATTACCCTGCCAAAATTACTACTCACATCTAGAATTTTTTAAGAGGAGGTTGCCTTCCAAGTCACTGTTGACTTTGGCAACTTTTCATTCAAGCAAACAAGTTCTATTCTGGTCTCATTGTCCACAAAGCATTTTTCCAATAGTCTTCTGGCTTATCCACATAGTCTTTTACAAATTGTAATGGGCAACAGTGTTCTTTTTGAGAGTAAGTAGTTTTATTCTTGCAACATTGCCATGCACACTATTGTTGTTCAGTGTAGTCCTGATGAACTCTGACATTTGCAATGCAAGAGAGGTCTTTAGTTCCTTGGAGGTTACCTTTGGCTTCTTTGAGACCTCCTGAAGTATTACATACTTGCTCTTGGTGTGGTCTTGGTTGGTTGACGACTCCTGAGGAGGTAACAATGATGTTGAATTACCTCCATTTGTACACAGTCTTCTTAACAGTAGACTGGTTAAATCCAAATTTGTTGGCAATAGTTCTTCTATTACCAGCCTTGTGAGCATCAACAACTATTTTTGGAAGTCCTCAGAAATTTCCTTTGTTCAAGTCATAACACACTTCCATATACCTGTATTGTGAAGATCAGACTTTGATAGTGAATACCCAGAATTCTGCTCCATAACATAAATAAGATAGGACCTCCACAGTCACACCTGATTATCCTGTTGACTGAAACACCTGCTCCCCTTCTAATGAACTGATAATCCTAGAGGTTGACACACTTTTGCCAAACACAAATAAGTAGCTTCAGATAATTTTCCTCAATAAATAAATGAACATTTTTTATTCATTTATTAAATTGGGTTCTCTTTATCTAGTTTTAGGACCCATGTGGAGAGTAGACCATGTCTAAGATCATATTTATGCAGAAATATTGAAAATTCAAAAGGGTTCACAAACTTTTAAGCACAACTGGAACAATGAATTTGGATGTCATTATAGTGGCTTAGTTCATAAATTGCACTGAGTTAAAGAGAACCCAATTACAATTTAAGGTGATGTGTAAAACATTGTGCTCTTAAACAGTGAACAAATAAACCTTGATAACAGCAAAGTAATGGCCACTGTAACTCAGACTCTTAAGTTATCAACCATTTAATTCTGTACGAAAACTGTGATGTATACCTGATTGTGAGTGAGACAGACGCAGTAAGCTCAGTAGAACTAATAACTTATTCAGCTTTGGGGTTTTTTTTTGTTTTTGTTTCCCCCTGGAAAAAATCTATTCATGTGATTGCTAAGAATTGACACCAACTTGATAGCCCATAATCAATTTCTTGTTTTGACATTATCCACTCATCCAGAAACAACAAACATTGCATGAATCAAACATATAGTAAAATTATACTATAGTATGGAGTCATACAAAACATCACAAGCTGTTTTCTTAGTAAAAGTTACAAATAACAGGAATTTGGGGCTCTTTCAAGCATTTAAGCATTTCCTGGACACATTTCAGAAAAAGACCTTTCTAAAAAGTATTTTCCAGAAAAGTACCATCAGCCTCAAGAAAAATACTAATTTCTTTTTTCTCTATTGTGTGTGCTATTCCTCAGCAGACTCAAACAAGACTATTGAAATTTCTCACAAGTCTTCTCTTTTCCAGAAAATCTCTCCTCGTTTTTTCATCTGTCTCAAAATATATGATGCCTAATATATTTACACAGCCCCTCTTTAACTGCCAATTAAGAAAAAGCATTCAGAAGCCATCAGGTGTTGCCTAAACTACTATCTCCAGGTAGTCCTCAACTTATGACCATTACTAAGTGATGTACTCATGAAGCAAGTCATCACATGACTGGACCTAATTTTAGGACCATTTTTTTATCACAGTCATTAAGCAAATCACTGCAATTGTTAAGCAAATCCAGTTTTGCCAATTAACTTTACTTGTCAGAAGCCGTCTGGGAAGATGACAAATTGTGAACACATGACAAGACACAGTAACCATCATACATGAAACCAGTTGCCAAGCCAACAAATTGTGATGACATGACTGTTGGTGTGGTACAATGGTCATAACTTCAAGGACAGTTCTTAAGTCACTTTTTTCAAGGCTACTGTAATTTTCAACCATCAAATTATTGTAAGTCAAGGACTGCCTGTACTCAAGGACTACTTGTAAATGTGATAACTCAAAATTCAGTGAGTGTGTAAACATCTTTATTCTAGATAAAATCTCTATCTATATACTACTAAAACTCTCTTTCCTGTAACCTGGGCAAAACCACTATAGGGCAGAACTTTTTCACTCAAGGTACCTCAAATGGGCTAACAGAATGCATTCAAAATCCGGGGCCCATGATTCTCATGAAATTGAAACTTAGCAAATTTTATAAAACATTTTATGATATAAAATTATAATAAAGTGGTTTATGACATAATACAAAATGTCAAACATTTCTGGTGCTGACATTTGACTGTTCTATACAGTTCATCATGGGCTATTTTCAAGGCAGATAAATCTCTGAATGTATCCCAGGTTTTCCAGTGAAGGCAGTAAGTACTTTAAAAGCTCTATAACGGGTTAAGGCCTTGAGGAATCTGATAAGGAAATATCTCTGAAAGGATGACTCAGTGGGTTACGGGTTGTCTAGTTTTCAATAAAAATTAAGAGGTGGAGAACATCTCTTGGAAAACTAATTATTCAACATATTTAATTATTGTATGAATAAAAATATCATGCCTTTCCTTACCTGGGACTTTTTGTTTTTGTTTATAATTAGCTAATCAAAATATTTGGGATTTGCCCAACCCTTTTCAGATGTCTCACTATCAGAGGAAGGTTCCGACAATTTCATATTTCTTTTGAAATAAGCTTATGCTGCTTTAGTTATACCTCCATCTAGCGGTAAAAATTATAGGTTGAAATTTAAAAAAAAAGCTTCTCACAGTAACTCGAGTAATAAGAGTTAGGAATGAATATGTTTTCCCATGAAAGTCCTGTTTGTTAGACATTATATTTGTATTAAATGCTATAATGCTTTCATTTTTTAAAATATGACCCTGTAAATTCACCCTTTATTTACAGATAACTCTCTTCACTGTTCTTAGGAGGAAAAAGAAATGCATTCGGTACCTACAAGGAAAAGGACACTGCTCCAGCCCAGTTTCTTCCAATGGAAGTGCTATAGATTCCCCTCCCTCCCTTTTGGATGTACTCCAGTGTACATCCTCTTCTTTTATTCAAAACAAGCTTGCTGCACCTGCGGATCTTACACACCAAAATCAAGCCAATCCTTCCTCTTTATCTGCACATCTCAAAACTGCTGCAAGCACATCGGAATTTACTTCTAACTGTTCAACAGTGCCTCATAAATCCACAGTGCCACATGAGTCCTCAGGGCACAGTATGGTATCAATAGGAACATAGTACTGATGTGATAACAAGGCTTACAGATTCATCAGGCACTTTGTTTACTGGTTCTGCTGCATACAGAAGCTACAGAGAGACAACACCAGCGTGCCATCAAATGGTAGTGTTAAAATCAAAAGTCAAATCAGAAAACAGTAACACTGCAGCACTAAAAGTGTTGTATAAGTAAGGACATCAACAGTCTCTTTGAAAAGTATGAAGATAAACTTAATTCTGGTCAGTAACTGAATTACTTAATTCCGTTTCCAATTGAGAGAAAACAAAATATACTGATTTAATTGCAAATGAGAGGTGCTATTAATTAATGTTAAAGCATTTATTAAACTAATACAGTCAGAGGCCTGCATTTCAGTCACCCAATAGATAGTACACATGATACAAGAAACTAAAACATTTAATTGTGCTTCATCTTTGGGAACATGAGTGGATTGCATAAACCAATGTTTATTCCAGCAGCTTAAAGGCAGAAATACTTTTCAGATGATAAAACAGAAGAAAACACTTGTGAAAGTCTATCTAGTATTCCAGAGATAAGGTCATATGCATTACAATTTTTCAGCTATTAAGATTTTTTTTTCTGCAATCTATTGTAAAGTATGCAAAAGCAATAGTTGTGTTTTTGCTAGGTAATGGGTAAGGAAGAAGGGAAGGATGTAAGCTGTGCTTCTAATCACTAAAATTTACTTTTCAGCCTTTTGGCTTCTTAAATGCATACTAAGATTAACTATCTAATTTCAAGCCTATTGTGACAGCACAACTCTGCCTATACAGTAATTTCTACCATAACTACAGTATTGAAGCCTAGTCATATTCTCTATTCTCTGTATCCCTTTTGTCCATTTCACAGAGAAGATATTTATTTGAAAGTTACATGCTTCCCCAGAGCCCAATTCATTTTCAGTGCTAAGCAAGACTGATTGCTTTGAAGTTTAAGCATATAATCATCAACACAGATGTTCCCTTTCTGGTGCATTCTTTAGGGACAATAGTTTTCCTAGAGGACAAATACATATTCCCATATTGATACCAATCCTAACATACTGATATATCAATGAAACTGCTGAGCTACTGGAAAAAGAGTAGGAAAATTCATATTGTGGAACAGCTGAAATGGGTGTGTTACTTTATTATCAATGGTAAAGGAGATCCCTATTTACAGTGGTATTTCAACAAACCTTACCTTAACCTTTCTGGTAATCAAAGGAAGGTTACAAAATCACAGCCTTAAAGAACGTCTCTAACTTCATGGCTTGAAACAAAACCACTGCACTCTGAAAATAATTCAATAAATCTGAACATGGATATGAACTTTAGCATGAGTGGCTAGCATGGGAAAACAATATTTAATTTTCTCTATTTTTTCCTTTTCCTCTGGTAAGTTTTCTTTTTCTAATTTGGCATAATTTGACATTAAAATGTATCAATTCACCACTCAGAGAGCAAGACAGAAGATTACTAGCCCAAATAACTTATCTTGCAGAAGCTGTTAGATATACAATTAAAATGTATATTTAATTCATTATCTTTAATATACCATAAGCTCCATGCAATAGGGTAGAAGAATAAAAAATACCTTTTCCAACAGACAAACCCTGTATCTAAGGCAATCTCATAAAAATCTAAACTTTACTGGATTAAGAGTTATTTCAATTAAAAGCTGATTTTACACTAATTTTCCCTCTTTTCTAACTAAAGCACTATTCTGAAATATTCCTAGATAATTTTAATTGTTGTATGATGTTATCATCTGCAAAATCCAATATTGTGCAGATGGAAGACTGCTTGCACAGTATTTTTTTCTCTTATCCTGTACAACCACTCAATCCTGTAGAATCTCTTTGATCCCTCCCAGAACAGATGTGGGGGGGGGAATATAGGTTGAAGAGAACAGAATAATTGTCTCCCTCCGTAATCTCCTAAGAAGCACCATTCTATTACTAAAAAAGGCACCATCAGATTCCATTCTAGGTAAGGACACTAGCAGCAATACAATACACCCAGCTGAAAAGACAATTTGAACCTTTGACTGAATTGGATTGTTAAGAATATACCATTGAGACATCCAACATATACTCCCACTGCAATTTATTGCAATGCCTACTTTTCAGACTCATATGAAGTATTTTTCTGTAATGAATGATAAAAAAATGTCTTATATTTAGAAATGAAGCATACATCTACAACAGGTCATATTTCTTCTCTCCCTATGTTAATGATGCCTTCCCTTCTTTACCATGCATAGCATGGGCTAAAATTGTTTGTTAAAATCTGAAATTCATACTTGACTAGTGAAAGTAAGACAAAAATCTAGATAGTATTATATTGTACTGAGCTTGCTACTTGTTTTTTTAATTGAAAAACATGAAGCTTAGTAAAGAATGCAATGTAGAACAAATATTTTACATTAATAAATTCATTCTTTAACTTCCTTTTATTGAGGAAACAATATACTGAATCCTAAAGAAATAAAGTTTAGGAAAGGCTACATCTAAAGGGGTGAGATTTAAGAACAAAAAAGCAAGAAAATCTGATTCAGGCAAATCAATTACAAGTGTTTTCACACACAAGCTAGCACGACAAAGACACAAAGTTAACTACCCAATTGATAGTGTGAAGGAATCATACAACACATTTTCTATAGTACTTTATTCTGCAATAATAGGCAATTGCCTCCAATCCTCTCCACTTATCTCTCTTGAGAAGGAAAACAAATTTCTGTGAAATGAGGCATCAGTCAATTACTTTAAATCAGTATAAATATTGGTTAGGCTTTTCTTCATTGTTTGTAAGAAAATGTTGAATAATATCTATTACAAATATAAGATCTGGCACAGAGTGAAGATCTTGTGACATGATGCTTCCATATTAACATTCCAGTTCTAGCTTCAGAGAGAGGGGAATGTACCTCATAAAAAGAATTTAAAAAATAGTAAAAAAGCAATACCTAAAAGGACAATCTACAACTTGATATTAATATAAAACGTGTAGGCCTATGTTTGGTATGGATTAAAAGAACTCCTTTACTAACCTCATTTTTTTCAGATACCAACCATTGTTAATTGCTAACACTCCTTTCCTTCCATTTTCAGCAAGATTAGAGAGAGACTGTAATGCTGACTGTCAGGTTACAGATTGAGAGGAAGTAGCAAATAAACTGGTCATAAACTAGTCAAAGGTAAAATGGCAGGATAACGCTCCTAATATTTGCATGTTTTCATTCAAGTCTCTTAGAAACTGAAGGTAAGCAAGAAGAAAAGTGATCCCTGATCAAAATTTTTGGAATGGTTTTAGAAACTCCATTAAATCAAGGGTAGATAAGCCACAGTCTTAGAACCTCAGCCACTTCTTCCAACATTCTGAAGCTGTTTGATTTAGCCAGTATGATTGCTACAAACAGGTGGTAGTTTTCTTCATCTTTAAGGCAAAATTACACCAAAAAAGTGTGGTATATCCTAACATGTTTCAGTTTCAAAACTTATCCAATTTGGGAAAATCCCAGCCACCTACAGTATATATATGAATTTTACTTTATTTCCGCATTTGAGTTAGTTTTGTTCGACACAATTACACAAACAAGTCCATGCAGTTTTCTTGGCAACATTTTTCAAAAGTGGGTTGCCACTTGCCACTGCTTTCTTCCTAGGACTGAGAAAATGTGACTGGCATTAAGTCACCCGGTTGATTTTGTGTCTTTAGACACACACAAAATAATCCTCCATTAAAACCTTCAGGAGCCCAAGGAAAATTAGATTGGCCTTTTGACATGAAAAGGTTGCCCAGTTTTAATTTCAAGTCTATATAAAAGAGCTTCTACCAGAATACCATTTTGAAGTTTTGTTCTTTAAAATGTTATATTGTTATATTTAATTTCTTCTTCTTCCAGAAAGGCTCACCCAATCCTTAATTCAGAGGAACTCTGAAATATCTGAAAGCCTCATGGACCCACTATGACATAAGCATAGATTATAAAGAGGCACTTCTGCATTTGCATCTACAATCAGATGAGTACATAATTAGATGTGCAAAAATGGAACTGGATTAACTATTCAGTATTAATCAGAATTATTTATAATTTATGTAACTAGGAAGATAAGCTATTTTAGTTAGACTATAGCAGTCACAATTAATAAATTTGAACTTTTATACTCTATAAAACATTTAAAAACAATTAAGATTCCAAAAATGCAAGTATCATTTAAATGCCAAAAAGATGTTTAAAATGCTTGATTCATTTTCTATATTTTATCTTCTCTTGCTGTACAAAATGAAAGTTTTGATTGTTTTATTCGAGTTAAATTGTATACACAGTAGGTGCAGTTTTAATGCCATTACTGTATTTGCTTTTCTGAAGAGACTGAATGCACCATGTGATGGAAATTTAATAAGCCCCAAAATATCTCTGTATGTATGTAGCATGGGAAAATGTCTCAATTTGTACAATTATCATCTGGAGTTTTGTTTTGTCTTTGTTTTTTTAATCTTCAATTTGTTTTGCTTCGTTTAAAATTTGTTTATGGCTTTATAAATAAAAGTGAATCTACCAGATTGTCCATTCAAAAATGGGTAACTGGGGATTATAATCCTATAAACAGTGCTTTATATATATTTTGTGTGTCTTTCGATATATTAGCAAAATATATGTATTTGTGACATAGTTTATGAAGAAAACCAGTAAGCCACAAAGAATTTTAGATTCAAATATTCAAATTTAAAACTGAACATTTTAGGATGTAGTTAGCACTTTATCTAACAAAAGGACAAGCTTTATCTTTAAGGATAGTGTGCATCAACAGCAATCAAAACACCAGCATCTTAAGTGCATAAATCCACAAAGCTAGATCTAATTAGCCACTTATATACAATGACAATGTAAACTGACCATTCTTCCTATTCTCTTTACAAGCTTCCTACAAAAAATGCTCTTTCAGGATCAGGGTTTTCCCATAAGTGAAAATGGCTATACCAGTTGAGGGGAGAGCTGCAATTATAAAAAATCTTATAAAGGCACTGTACATGCTATACACAGAAGGTGTCTCCTCCTGATTTTGTGTAAGCTCCCCTCTTATTCTCTATACATATATAATAGTATCTCACTTCTGTGCCTCCTCAACTTTGAATATTTTAAGTAGATATATGTAGCAAATATGTATTTCCAACTATATTAATCATCTCAAAACACATATCTAAAGAAATTTGAAAGGACACTATTTCACAGATTTATATTACTCAATGCCCGCATTATTCCCTATAGTTGGAACTATGCCTCCCAAATGAGTCTGTATCAGCCATCAGAAAGAAAGCCATGATTTCTCACCTGAAAGGGTACAGAGTTGAGTTGCATCAAATTGGTTCCCATCTTTTCATCAGTTATTATTTGAAGGGAAAAACTCAGTAAGGTTTTTTTTATGCCTTCAAATCAATGTTGATTCATGGTAACTGCGTAGATTACCCCCTGCAATTTTCTTGGCAAGGTTTTCAAGTGGTTTGCCATGACCTTCTTCATAGGCCTGAGAGAATGTGACTGGCCCAAAGTCATCTGGCTGGTTTCATGTCAAAGATGGAACTACAATTCACATAGTTTCTACTTCGGTGTTTTAATCACTATTGTATACCAAACTTCTTGTTCTGCTAGGAAAAAGCATGATACCTCAGAACTATAAGAGAAATATCTTTGCCCTTACCTCTTTGAGACAATCTCTAACTTTTATGCAGGCACTAGAAAACAAATTAGGTGAACAGCTCTTCTCCACTAATGAGAAAAGAATAGGGTAATTTGCAAAGCACATACAGTGAGATGATAGCAGTCACACTGCTTTGATCTCAGTTCTCAGACAGCAATATAGATGAAATTAACCAGCATAATCATGATCAGAACCAAGTTTCTGGAATTATAACACACAATACACATTTTTGAAATCTACTGGGAATAGTCTCCTTTATGGTTCTTTTGGACTCTGGTTTTCTGCCCTCCTTGTTCATATACCCAAGAAAGCATGGATTTCACTCAAATTTCCAGACAAGTGCCAACCTCTATCATCACATCAGCCTCAATTCTCCTTACTAATTACCCCTTTATAATAGCCTATTTAAATCCTATCTCAATCTTATCACCACCAGCTTTTCTTCAGGTTCTTAGAAAAGCTGAACAATGAAAGTGACTGAAAAGCCATGGGGATTTTTATTACTTTCTTTCTTTTACAATAGAACACTGCTATCATCTCAAGACAGATTCCAATGTAATCCCATGCTGGGTTCAGTAGATTGCCAAAGTATGATCTGAGACAATACATTGAAAACTGCACTGCATGTATACAAAGCACAACCATTTCAGGCACACCGAGCTATAGAGTAGTGGATGGATTGGAATGGAGATAAGATTCTATTTTTGTCAAATTTTGTTTTTCCACCATCCTCATACCTATTCCTAACATCAAAAATAGACAAACTGTAAAACTCCATTTTATTACTCATTTCATCCTCACTAAATTCTTCATCTGAAATTTATCCACTTATTTTTATTCTTAAAACATTACTGGCGATTAAGTTAACCTTTTTGGTATCCCTTTTATTAAAAATGTCTTTGTTACATCTGATAATGACCAAATTTATGAAATTGCCCAACATTTTGATTGTAATGCATAATTAAATGTTAAAATCCCTTATTCTACATTAAATGCTTAGGGTCATCACCGATTTTTAAAGTAAATATTTATTTAACTTTTATTCTACCTAGTGTGCATACAGAAAATGGAATGCAATACAAGGTCAATTGCTTATTACATCTCTCCTCTAATCCCTACACAGAATCATAAAGATTGAAAAAATTGCTAAGCTATTGGCAAATGCTGTGATTGTAAATAATACAACATCAATATCACTACTCAGCATTCAGTGACCAATCTGATGTCACCTGCAAATGTTGATGGCTTTTTCAAAGAAGTATAAAGTATTTCTGCTTTATAATATTGATAGTATTTAAAATACTGAAGCTTAACTAATAAGAAGCCTGATATTAACTGTCCAAGAAATGTTTTTTGAAATCTATATTTGATCAAATACTGAAATGTTTATTGGTTTTAAAAATAAGTACATACCAAATACTATGCTTCTTTACAGAAACTACAAGTATTTAGTCAGAAAAGAACTTTAACTTTCCAGGCACTACCAGGGTCATACCTACATAAGATGATCAGAATGTTAAATATCAATCAAAACAAATTTGCTTTAGTTTTAACAATAACTGTCACTCCTACAAAAGATGCAGAATGGAAAAATCCCAAAACAATTATTCCAATTTGTTTTTCAAAGCATGGTGTGGCTCTTACTCCATGAATAAAAGTAGACTCACCAATTCAGTTTCAGAAAACTTTTGCAAGTACTTTTATTTACAATGTCAGAGACTTCTGAATTCTGACATATTTTATATTTTAAGTATTTTAATGTGACAGTGAAACATTCAGAAGCATTGAAGGGCTAGTTTGCAGTGCTAATTGTCATACAGAGTTTGCATGGAGTTTAGTTTTATTTAGAGAAGAGGAAAAATAAGGAAATCAGATTACACTGGAAAAAACTCAACCATAGAATTTAAACCTATATTTAAACATTACACATGCAAAGACAATACCACTAGACTAGTACAACTTCATTTGCTGCTGCATTTGTCTAATATTAACAATTATAAACAGAGCAGTGCAACTGATATTTGGAACAATCCTTACAGTGTTGTTAGGTATCAGGCACAAAGCTTCACTTCTCTTCACACCACTGGTTTTCTTTGCGTACCTGAAAATAAAGCCAAACCTTACAATTACACCTTAAAAGCAGTGTCAAATACCTCTTCTAGATATTTGCATGTGAATTACTAGCATTCCCATGATTCTAATTAATTCCCCATTTCAGATGTCTTCCAGGTATAAAATATTTAAAAACAAAACATACCATTGTATCAAACTAATATAGCCATATTTATGGAAATATGTTATGACTATTTTAGAACCAAGTGTATGCAACTTTTTAACATCTGTGTCAGGCAACCTACCCCAATTCATACTTAACCAACAATAAAGATATATTTTACCAAGGCATCTCTCCTTGACCTCTGTTTTTGTTTCCTAACATTCTTCCACAAGTACAGGTTCTGCTTTTTATTTGGCTCAACAAAGGGGTGATCCATTGGTTGCAACAGGAATTGACCAACCAGCTTATCACCAAGCCTGACACCATGGGCTGAAAAAGAGTCACTGGCTCAAAGTTACCCAGCCAGTTTTCCGTGCCTAAGGCAAGACTAGAACTCACAGTCTCCTTTAACCAATAGACCAAATTAGCTTCTGTTCCTTGACTCTGAAAGGAGAGCAAATGTATTTATGTATTTACCTATAACTGAATTAAAGGAGTTCAATCTTATTGAAGTTAGAAATATGAGGAGAAGTGGAGCCATTCTTTTTGGAAAGCTGTAAGGATCTATCTATCTATCTATAGATAGATTATCATCCATAATGCACTCTCTGGGTGAGAGCAAGAAAATGGAAGACCATTGGGAATTGGAAGGAAAATCAGACTTTAGTGCCAATCCTTTCTCATGTTTTCAGTTAAAGATACTCAAAAGAAAGGGACTGAGGAGTAAAAACAGGGTGAAAGATAAATTACCTGGTGGCCCTGTACTAGACTTGCACTGTTCTGTACCAAATTTTGCTTATTCTGTGATTATCTTGCTACCAGAGAAAATAGGCTAATTATTCTGTATAGAATATCCTATCCTGGAAGAGATGAGTACCCAGATGAGAGAGACCAAAGGGGAGTGTTTAGAGGTACTACAGTTTGTCAATTTATACTACACTGGCCTATGGCCAGAATAAAGATTGTATATGTACAAAAACTATTTTAGTACAGTGGAACCTTGGATTGAGAGCATAATTTGTTCTGGAAATGTGCTCTTAATCCAAAACACTTGTATACCAAAGCCAATGTTCCCACAGGAAATAATGTAAAGTCAGATGATCTGTTCCACACACCCAAAAATATTCATATAAAATCATTTTCAATGGTATTTTATGTACAAATGATTGTCCCTAATATCTG
>JANHZU010006406.1:57325-68532 GCA_032468055.1 Acrochordus granulatus | reverse complement strand
AAATAACAGGCAAAATATCTTTGGAGTTGTTCCTTCACTGAGCTGAAATATGAGAGAAGTAATGTGCAGGAGAGCCTTCCTGCAGTGAGACAACAAAACATTGCTATATTGTACATGTCAGTGTTAAGGTAAAATTACTTCGTCAATGTTTAATCAATAATTATATGGTTGTATACTGCATGTATGGATTTGTTCCCACAATGTGGCTTACAGATATTTAAACAGATGGAATAAAAACAAAACCAGTGTTGTTTTTTCTTAAGAGTAAATTTAATACATTAATTACTAATATAGTTAAAATTACTCATACTTCACTAATGTTAGTGTTAATATGCTCAAATCTCTGGTTCCAGAATACAGGATTTCTGTATCCTACTAATATTGGAAATAATAATAATAACAGCTCCCCTGGGGAAAAACAAATGCAAACTTGTTATTAGCTAGTAAGAATTCAGTATGATTTTAAAAGTAGTCTTCATATATATGCTGAACGTTTTATGTGATATATGGCTAATGAAATCTGTAGTGAAAGACTGCTCTTAACTAATTATTTTTTATGATAATTCTAAATAATATAAGACATGATTTTTATATATTTGTCAGATGAAAGCAGCCTTAGAGTTTGAACACTCTAAGATTCAAAACACCTACTTTATTACTAAAAGTGTATGTACAAAATCTTCTCAGACTGGGGGTCTGCACCTGCTACTAGAGAATATGTAATGGAATTTAGGGGAGGTTGGTTAAAGGGGGTTGGACTTTGTTCTCTTATGTTTGCGTAAGGATTCTAAGCTGATGCCTCATTTCACTCTTCCTCCTGGCCCCGCCAACCTCTCTCCTATATCACTGAATATATATTGTTTTATATGAAAATTGTTTCTCTATAAAGGTATATGAAAATGGAAAAGACACTGGAGAGACTCTTGTTTATATCAGCAGAAAAGAAATGGAAAACAATTATGGAGGTCAACCTAGTGGTATATTGGGGAAGGTAAGATATCTATTTCCAACTATAAGCAATTTTTAATGGATCATTTGTATAATAGTTTCCAACCATATTCTTATTCTTATAGTTATTGTCTATATAGATGTCTTATGTGGCTCAGATTCTTACTTTCTCTGCACTTGTTTATATCAGCTAACATATTAATTGAATAACTGATATTATTTGAATTATACACAATATACGAATAACATTATACTGTATACTGTGTTGGGCTTAAAGCTATTTGTGGCGATGCCACCTCTGAGATATCCAGCCTACCATCTAATAATATCTGTCTGGATCTATTTCATTGCTTAAAGGAGTATATCAAATTCTTGTATTTGTAAATCTTACCTACTAGATTCCTTACCTTCTTGTCTTATAATGTTTCCAAGGTCCTTTTTTGGCAATGATTTCCAATACTATTCACACTTCTCTTTGGCAAATGAAGTTAATTTCTACCACAGAGATGAATGAGTCCCTTGTTTATAAAACTATATTTATACACATGTGTGTCTCTGGTGTGCAATATTCTATACTTAATCAAACTGGTGGAAACAATGATGGTCCAATTCCACAAATTCTTTCTAGTCTTATTTAGATTAGATTTGATGAGAATGATAATGTTGATAGTTGATAGCTGATCTGTACCAAAACAGATAGGAATATCTCAATGGTTATATATTCTTCGGAGGTTCTTTACGTTGCTCATTTATGATGCTTTTGCTTTTTTGTCTCTATGTTATCAGAAGATAACACTGTACAAAATGACTGCTTGGACTTTGGAAATGGGGATTTTTCAAGATTCCATATTATTTTTCATATTATTTAACATCTTCATGAGGCTACTGGAAAGATAATGGATAGGATCAGAAATAATTTGCTCTCTATATGTTGAAGACTCTCAGTATACTTCCCATTTTCAATTTGCCTGAACTGTATAGAATAAGATGTGGGAGAACATTATAAAATTGAATTTGGGTAAAATGGAATTGTTATTTATTTTGTGGGCTTGACTTTGAAACAAAAGAATTCTGGATGGAATCACCCTACGCTTTAAGGATTTCTTTTCTAGCTTGAGGTTCCTCCTAGATTCTATATTAATGCTGAATAACCAATTAACATCTATGATGGGGGGGCTTTGTGAGCTGTTGCACCCCTCTGTAAAGAAGAGACAAGCATCAAATTTTAGGAATGGTTCCTTTGAAGACAATACAGTAAAAACCTGCTGCAGGAGTTGAAGCTGTCTTTCTCTTAGCTGAAATCTAGAGAAGAACTAAAATATGTCTTTTTACTAAAACTTTATTTAGAATTTTTATGTTACTGGAGTTTTAACTGTTAAATTGAATTTTAGGTGCTTGTATTTAGAAACTACAGAAAGCTACAACATTGGACTGAATAGAATATACATTTTTAAATAGCTAGAATAAATCTCACAGAGTTAGAAATAAAACACTGAATTTAGGGAAAGTCTTCTATTTCTGTAGTCTGTAATATGTGATCTCTAAAGCTCCACATTTCCATTCTTAAGTCTACCATTTTTGTGGTCTTCTTATTCTGTAGATAGTTCATTGACCTGAAGTAATTTTCTTATTACACTGATAGCTCAATTCTATTCAAGCACTACGTATCTATTATTGTATAAATAAAGTTTCAGTTTATTTATTCTGTAATAGAAAGCTAGGTTTAATTTATATAAACAAACTCTAAATTCAAATCACTCTTTAGCCATAACATCCACTGGGTGATCTTAAAACAATTTATTTCATATACTTATTGGAAAGATAAATTGTTTTTGTTTTTAAGTGAGTAATAATCAGGTTTTGCAATTTAAGCCTGGTTGTATTATGGGATTTTTCTGTTCCTATTTCTTCACCTGTACTCCCCTCAAAGCAAACTTAGTGGATATATATGAGGATGCAATTGATAGAGTATTAACTCTTACTTGTTCCACAGATGGAAACTTCATTTCATTTCACTTGCAAGTTTTTTTACTGGATCCCATAATAAATAAAGTCTATGATTAATATGCACAGTGCAGGTTTTCAGAACAATTCGCATTCATTATCTTGAGGTCCAATATGCCCTTTTATGTCTTTTAGAAAAATGGTGAAGGTGGACCACATTTTAGGACATATTGAGTAAGATGTTCTTAATAGCAGTAGATTGTTTTTTTTAATTAATAGTACTTAAAACTAATTTAAGGGGCGCAGTGGCACACGTGGTTAAGAGCTCGGCTTGCCGGCTGGAAGGTCGGTGGCCTGGGTTCAAGACCCGGCATTGCCGCATAGCAGGGTGAGCGCCTGCTGCTCCGCCCCAGCTCCTGCCCACCTAGCGGTTTGAAAGCATGCGAGCGCGAGTAGACAAATAGGTACCGCCCTTTCCGGGGGAAGGTAACAGTGTCCGTACGCCTTAAGGTGACCGGTCATGCCGGCCACATGACCACGGAGCCATCCCAGGACGAACACTGGCTCTTCAGCTTGGAAACGGGGATGAGCACCGCACCCTAGAGTCGGTCACAACTGGCAGGGTCTCCTTTACCTTTAAGAATATACTTCAAGGAAAAATATATACTTTTGAATATGATTTCAGTGTAGATAAATGCTGGAAATACAAACAGTTCCTTAACTTGTGCAGAAAAATAAAGATGATGAAGCTGAACACAGTACAACAAAAATAAGATCCTTTGCTTCATTTTTCTGAATCTCATTGAAGTTTCTTCAGCGTTCCATTCAATTATCAGAGGGTGTTAAGGGATGGTCAGAGACTCACTCAGCTTCTGCCTTTAGTTTTGAAAGTACCAATGTTTCTATCCTTAGCAGAGGGATAGGCTGAGGTATCTGACTCTATATATGAAGAACAGCATTTTTTATTCAAGGGCATAGAGGAGTTTGCAGTCTTACTACATTCACAAAATAAGAAGAACATTCACTGATGTCAGTTTAGTTCTTATGAAGCAATTTTAACATTTAAATCATCAAGATGGAGATTCTGAAAAGCTGTTACCGCCTGAGGTACATGATCAAATAGCATGGCTTGGTTTAAGACAACTTATTATATGACTTTTTCAGTGTTTCATAGTTAAATCATTCTAATCAAAGAACTAATAAAGCAAACCTTCTGTTGCTTTTCTAACAGTATTTCACAATGCATATATAATTCTCATTCTCTAACTTTTCACCACAACACTATCTGCTTTTCTTACTACAGATTGAACAGCTTATATCCAGGATCCTTGCAATGAATTGCTTCCATCTTGAAGTCTATTGTATTACTATTAATTAATAAGAATTGGTTTTAGACAATATTTAGGAAAGTTTATTGTTCTTATCCAGAAAAAAGGCTTGCATTTTTACATTATCTAAGTCACAACTAAATTAAAATAATATTCTTTTTCCTTATATACTTTCAATGAGACTGTTAATTAAGACTTAGTCCTAAACACACTCACTTGGAAAATTTATTGAAATCACTTTTAATTTTGACTAAGTATTAACAAGCAAGATTATTTCTGATTAGCTTAAAACATGGAGAAAATAGAAAATGCAATATTTCAATGTAAAACATGTAAACATTTATAGTAAATGTAAATTTTTTCACAAATAGCTCAACTTCTGGTAAATACATGGACCAAGAAAATACATGTTTTCTTGCCAACAATATAGAAGTGGTTTGTCATTGCCTTTTTCCAGGAGATAGATGAAAGGAGAGAGATACAAGATAGAGACACACATTTGGATAGTCCTCGACTTATTACTGTTTAAAATTACAACAGTGCTAAACACCCAATGCTCCACTGAACAATAGAGTAGGGATTGTTATTATTAAGCAAGACATGGGCATCTCATTTAATGACACCATTACTTATGACCCTAACAGGCAGGGTCTATTATGGTGTAAGTCAAGAACTACCTGTATAAAATGCTCACTCTCGCTTATATTCCTGTTATATCTTGGTGGTTTCCAATCCAAATTCACCAAATCCAATTCTGCTTAGCTTCCATGTTCAGATAAGATTGCTGAACTATTTAAATCAGGGATATCCAACTTTGGCAACTCTGAGATGTGTAGACTTCAAATTCCTCAGCCAGCTAGCCAATTCTGGAAGTAGAAGTCCACACATCTTAAAGTCACCAACATCCACACATCTTAAAGTCACCAACTGGATACCTGATTTAAATCAAAACCACATTTGTGTTATAAGCTTCTGTGATTTGTTAAGAAGTTGAAAACTATCCTTGCTTCCCTAAGCCATAGGACACAGGAATGTGATCTATACTGGAGGGTGCAGGATATGGATACATAATTATGGCAAGTAATTTGGCGAGTGAGTTTGCTATCCCACAGAAGGAAATGTAGCTCCTCAAAAAAGGTGAGGACTGTCTATTTTCATAGCAGTTGATTCCAGGAGTTTTTAAAAATAGGAGTAGAGCTAAAATATTTCCCTATATTCTCCCACTTTCATCCCCTCTCTACTGAAGGGGCTATGTCTAGCTAAGTCCTGTTTCAAAGAGGAGTAAAACAGGAAATCACCCTTGGCTGTATACTCTATAAAACAAAAACAAAATTCAGAATGATTAAGATAAGTTAGAGATGTGGGCTAAAAAAATAGAAGGACATTTAATAAAAATAAGTGAAAGCTTTGTTTAGGAAAGAAATCAAATATTTTTACTCTGTTATATTCTGTTGAGAATCTGCAGATTGGGTGAGTTACAAAAGTAAATAAATGGTATTAAAAGCTGCTGAGATATGAAAAAATACCAACAAAGGGTAGTGTAATGGTTAAGGTACTGGCCTAGAAACAAGGAGACTGTGAGTTCTAGGCTTCCCTTAGGTATGAAAAACAGCAGGGTGACTTTGGGACAGATTGTCTCAGTCTAACCCATCTCACAGGATTATTATGGTAGGGAAAATAAGAGGAGGAGTATTAGATATGTTTGCTGCTTTGAGTTATATATATACTGTATTTAAAAAACAAGAAACAAATCTAACAATAATAACAAGTTGCAAATGGTTAGTCTGCAATTTTTTTTTAAATCCTGAAATAGCTGATGAAGTTATAATAGTATATAGACAATGACCTAAATTATCTATTAAATTTCAAATTTACCTCTGCTACTTTTGCTGCAACCAAGACTCGACTATCCTTTTCAGTACCCATTTGTTTTTGTAAAGATCGCCACACAGCATTTCTTAATCCTTCTCGATTCACATCTCTAGAGAGTTCACTATGCAAGATAACAAGATTGTAGATCGCACCATAACGTATAACCCAGAATGGATCATTACCTGCAAATAATGATAGATGAGGATCCATAAACACAACTCTGCTCAGAATATGAGAAATGTTTTCTTAATCAACTCAGGAGATTCACATAGACTAGGAATTTGCTTTAGAAGCAGACAGCTGACACCTTTGCAAGCTCAGGCTGAATTTAGACAATGTAAAGGTCCTTTAAACAAAATACGGGAAATATTTTGTCATGTAAGTGATTCACTTAACTGTTATTGTTTTGAAAAGGTATGCACTGAGCCTTTAGTATAAAACACTAGCATCCCAGCAACACATCCTCTTAGACCACAGATTATTGTTGTGTTGTGTTGCTGCTAATGTTGAATAGTTCAATGAATGCTGTGATTTTTGAAAGAATTGTCAGCAAAGGTAGGTCTCACCCTGAGGCATCCACAGGCTTTTAACAAAAGCAGCATCACAACATTAGACCGAAAGCTTCAGCCTTCAGTGAAAAAGGGGCAGGACTGTGATGTTGTTTACATCACTCTTCTTCCCTCCCCATTGCATTTACCACTGGCCTCATCATATTGCTGCAGAAGTCAAAAGTAACAGTGATCCCTCTATACCTGCTTCCAGTTTAGATGTTTAGTTTGGAACACACTTTTCCTTTTTAAAAAGAATCCAGACAGTGTCATTAAGATCCGCATCCCAATATTTTTCTATTCCTATTGTATGACAAACCAGATTTTTTAAAAAAATCAACAAAATGTCAGTGCAGGCTCATCAAATGTTGACTTTCAAAGAACAATTGAGGCTATTTATGATTTTTGGGCTTTTGCTTATTAATTTTTTTCCTTGGGTTTCTTTTTTTATTACATCCAGTCAGTCCAGAGCAACATTTTATGGAGTGATTAATATCTCTATGACTCCAACTCCACAAAGAAGAGAAGTTAATTGTTTTTATTGTACTGCAAAATAACACTGTTTCACCAATTACACTAATTAAGAAGCAATTAATGAGTAATGCTACTGTGCTGATCACGAAGCAATGAAATGAAACTGCATGATAGTAAACTAATAACTCTGCTGTATTTTTTAGTTTTCATGATTTATTTTACAAATGTACATTGTTGTAAATCATCTAAACAAGGCATCAGCTTAGAGTCCCTATGTAGTCATAAGAGAAAGAACCCCCTTGAATGCCATTAAACCTTATCTAATTTCACCAAGTGCAAACAGTCTGAGAAGATTCCTGTACATAAGCTTTTGGTAATAAATCATTTATTTTGAACCTTTGTGTATGGACTTGGTTGCTCGCACCTGACAATTCCATATTCCATATGATAAAAAACAAAATAATAAGATAATAACAAAAAAATGTAATGAAGAATAAAATCTAAAATCAAACACATATACCCATAAAAAAGGAAAAAACAAAATAATAAAAAAACCCAAAACCCTTCCACATTACTCCCAAACCATCTCCATGCAAAGATCTGTCCATAAATCAAAACAAAAGGAAAGAGAAATTATGTTCTTCTCTCTGTCTAATCAGATTAATATAAGAAAAACTATATACTATTATAAACATTTATTTTCTATCACTCTACATTTATATTTCAATTGTTCTAGTTTTTAATCTGCACAATATTTCATCTAAACAAGAATCTTTCCAACAAAGTGGACAAATACCAGTTCAGAGTCTGAAAGTCCCATGATAATTTACAGCCATGAATAATTTTGTCTTCTATTAAATGTTAATTATTAAGTCTTCATAAATAGGTATTTCCATAACTTGAGGTAACATAAATTAAGTATTCTCTTAATTTTTAATGTAATATATATTTAAAGAATGATCTTATTCTTAGAAATTCTTTTGTCTCCCTTTGTGTCTGTTACAAGAATTCTAGATAATATCCAGCAATTAAGAGCTTTTCATATTGTTTTCATTCTCTATCTCTTCAGAAGCAGTGTCAAGTTGATCAGTGTTTATTACTTCTGTAGACCTGTGCAAAGAAAGATCACCTCATCTCCTATTTCACATAAAAGGGGAGGGAGGGAGGAAGGACAGCCCAATATTTTGCAGGCTGATGATTCCGCTGCTGAAGAGAAGAGTATGGTAATTGTCCTTTGAATCTACAAAATATATATAAAATATTCTTTGTTGGGCTCAATTCCTAGTGACTTCATGAACATATCATTTTAATTTTCTTGGCAACAAGAAGTGGGAACTGACTAATTACCAACTTCCCTCCTGATCATTTTGCCAAGATGAAAGCTGTAAAGCGACTGAGTTAGCATTTTCCTTACAGCAGAGATAAGCATACCCATGACTTATAGGAGGCAACATGCTCAGGAAATGTGTCTCGCTGGATTTTTTCTTTCTGTTTTGAAGTAAACAGACACAGGGCTTTTTTGCATCATGGCCTTCAGCTAGTTGCCTCCGTGTATAAACTGGCAGGAAATTAAGTCTGCTTAAGAAATTATTTCCTGCATCTCAGTCTTTCCCTCTACTTTGACTACAAAGCTCTGTTCAGAACACAGTTAACAGCCCCTAACTGTGGATTCCCCTGCATCTTTTCCCTTCCCACCCATGCCAAGAGAACAAATGCCAATTGCAAAAACAGTTTTACAGTTCTTTCTCTCACTTGGGCTGGAAGGAGAAACTTGACAGAAGCCTTGTCAATATCGGTTAAAAGAAACAGCCAGCATTTCATTATTCCACTGCTGAATTACACACACACATCACATCACATCACAGCATATACACAAATCACTGCAACAATAAAAGGCCAGCCTTTCATGACAGGCACCCCAGCATGAAAAGGCCATTGCAAGCTGAGACCAGTGATTACAGTGACTGTGCCCTCCGAAGTATATACAAGCCGAGCGAACTGAGACAACTATGTAAAATAGAATGAAATGCGGCATCAGAAAGAGAAAAACATTACTTTTGATGCAGAAAAAGAAAACAGGTGGAAGTCACCTTCACAACAACCTGGGGTTGGACTACAGATGATGACATTCATTCCTGCTCTTCCAAAAATGGAAGGTATCCTGTCTTCAAGCTGGCTAAGCAAGAAATGTGAATCAGTCCATGGTATCAAGCTGTAAGCTTGTAATCAACATGGAGATAAGCAATGTGATTCTCCAATTTATATTGAACTAGAGCTCCCATAATCTCAAGCCAGCATGACTAATAGTTAAGGATTATCAGAACTGCAGTTGTCCATCCCTGCTGTACATATTTATTTAAATGTAAATCCTTTTAGTAGGATTCATTTTGGAGTAAACATGGCTATGTTCCAGCTGTACACCTACTTACGATATAAATTAATCACAGTCACAATCCTATTTATAGACATTATTTAATCGGACTTTTTGCTAAATAGCTTATATTTTTAAAAGAATACAGGGAATAATACCACATTGCAGTATTATGGCTGAGAAATAAGATTCTTAAATAATTGCTTAAGCTGAGGAAACAAATATAAAATATCAGATTCCCCACTGCCAGCAGGCTGTGAGGTGCCTGGGGAAAAGTAAAGTGTGCCAAAATGAATTTCTTTGCTTCTTGCTGAGAAAAAAAAATCGCAATCTGTCAGAGGTTATTCCAAACAGATGAACTTTTTATGGAAAAAAGGAAAAATCAGATCAAGCTCTTAAAGTTAAAAGGTAGTTGAATTGCTGTTTTGTGGGATTCTGAAGCAATTCTTTATTTGCACAGACACAAAGAAATGAAAAAAAAATAACAACTCAGGAAAATAGAGCCAGAAACTATTCCATGATGATTTATGGATGAAAAATAGTATGTGCAGATGGAAAATAGTAGATGCCTCAGCAGAGACTGGTGAATGGGATAGATCCAAACATATTCATTTCAAATATCAGAAATAGACCTTTGCACTTGCAAAAGATATGCATTAAAGTTATGGTAATGTTCTTGACCTTTTTGTTAAGATCAAGTGTAGATTTCAGTTTGCAAAGCAAGAGGATGTGACAGTGATCAAATAGCTAGCAAGTAAAAGAACAAGAACAAGCAAGATGTCAGGTCCAATTATTTCCTAAGTAGGTGGGTGAGAGGGGAACATGCCTTATAATGTAGCAGATACAAATTGTTTTCTGCACAGTTTTGTAAAGCTTCAATTGTGTAACAGCAATTAAGAGAGATTTTGATCCTTGAATTTGTTTATTTTATCAAATTCTGTGATCATCATACAGGCCAAAAGCAGAGCTGAAGAGAACACTCTGAAATACATACAAGATTATTGAAAGGTGAGCTGCCATGACTGAAAGATTGACTCAAAGGTGGGGTTTTGTTTGTTTGCCAAATGCATGGAAAGTTAGAAAATTATTAACTTAGCATACTTATTTAAGTACACTTGTGAGCAAGCACTTCTATGTTCTAGTTTAAGATTTATAACTATAGCAGATCTGTCATGCAGTTTTCATAATTTGTCTATGTGGAGCAGAAGTACTGCACCTGTATGATCATGGAGTCTGAAGCCACTGGAGGAAAACAGGCAATGCAGTTAGAGAGGGATCTCCAAAATATATGATGTAGAAAATGCTAGGAACAGGAAAACGTAAACACAGTGGTGCCTCACAAGACGAGTAACTCGCAGAGCGAAAAACTTTCAGGACGAGCAAAAAATTTAATAAAAAAATATTCCGCTAGTCGAGCCGCAACTCACGAGACGAGGAAACTTCGTGCCAATGTGAACCTTGCACATCATCAGTAAGCACACTCTGTATTTCCCATTAGGGCAACTCCGCATGAGAGTTCTGCTGACTCTTACCTCATGCTTTACTCCATTGTTGCAGACAGCAACCCCATGCACGTGTTCTGCTAATGCAGCCAGCGTGTGTGCACTCTATCGTCTCTCCCCTCGCACGGTTTACTCCATTGCCATACCAGAAGCAGCGTGTGTGCACTCTACCGTCCCTCCTCTCGCACGGTTTACTCCATTGCCATACCAGAAGCAGTGT
>JANHZU010006406.1:45828-57225 GCA_032468055.1 Acrochordus granulatus | reverse complement strand
GCCAGTTGTTACGTGCTTTCGAACTGCTGGGTGGGCAGAAGCTGAGGCAAGTGACGGGAGCTCACCCCGTCATGTGGTGCTGTGGACCGAATCTGCCAGAATGCTGGCCATTCTGGTCGGCATAACTGGCGGCACTAAACAATTTTCTTAAAGTGGTCTCTAGTCTTTCCCAGACTGTTTTTTACTCTATTTTTTTGCACTGTTCATTTAAGAAGGCCTTCTTATCTCTCCTTGCTGTTATCTGGAAATCTGCATTCACTTGGGTCCATCTTGCCCTTTCTCTCTCAGCTATTTGTAAAGCCTCAAAATACAGCCACTTTCCTTTCTTGCATTTATTTTTCTGAGATGGTTTTAGTAGCTACCTCTTGTACAATGTTACACACCTCTGTCCATAGTTCTTCAAGCACTCTGTCTACCAGATCTAATCCCTTAAATCTATTCCTCACCTCCACTGTATATTCATAAGGAATATGATTGAGGTCAGACCTGAACGGGCTAGTGGTTTTCTCTACACTCTTCAATTTCAGTCTAAATTTTGGAATAAGCAGCTCATGATCTGAGCTACCGTCAGCTCCAGGTATTTTTTTTACTGACTTTATAGAGTCTCTCCATCTTTGGCTGCAAAGAATATAATCAATCTGATTTCAGTACTGATCATCTGGTGATGTCCATGTATAGAGTTCCCTGTTGGGTTGTTGGAAAAATGTATTTGTTCCATCAGCATATTTTCTTCAGAAAATTCTTTGCTCTGCTTCATTTTGTACTCCAAGGCCAAACTTGTCTGTTATTCCAATTATCTTTTGACTTGCTACTTTAGTATTCCAACCCCCTATTATGAGAAGGACATCTTTTTTTGGTGTGAGTTCTAGAATGTCTTGTAGGCCTTCATAGAACTGGTCAGCTTCAGTTTCTTCGGCATCAGTGGTTGGAGCATAGATTTAGATTGCTGTAATGTTGAATGGTTTGCCTTGGATTCAAACCAAGATCATTCTGTCGTTTTTGAGACTATACCCCAGTATTGCTTTTCTCACTCTTTTATTGACTATGATTTGGTGTGATGCAGCAAAGTTATTATGTACGCATTCTGTTAAAAGTTAGAAGTTACCCATAATGAGCTAGCTTTTTCTGTTCCTTGCAAGTAGAGAGTGAGAAACATATTTGCATTAATTATACTCCCATATCATTATCCATGTATTATTTTGCTGATCCTGCTTTATTTTCATTTTATATTTTAATTATATTCTATAAGCCACCTACAGCTACTTTGAAGAGGCAAAAAAAATTGTCAAACAAGTAAATAAATAAGAGTCAATAAATGGTACCACGCAAATTTGGTATACATTAAAAAATACATGCAAACATCTCAGGCTGTTATGGTTTATGCAAAAATGATACTATAGAAATTTGACAGGAACCAGACCAACCTAACAGATACTGATTGGTCATTTTGAATTTCTGTCCTCAGAAGCTACTCCCATCTAATTTCCCTCCAAAATCCAATTTGGGGGCAGTTGCTTTTTTTTTAGCAATTTGCACAACAAAGACTGATGCCTAAGTTATGATCATCTCCAGGAATCTCCCTATACATAAATTATTCCCAATTTCTCTTTTAGGTCTATGTTATGAAAGTCAAGTTACATTATGCAAAACAACTGTGTAAACCCAATCTACCTTAAAATTAACAATATAAATTGTAAATCTTACAGATCTGGCCAAACATACTTTAGCTACTTACAACCAAGTAAGCCATTTGGTTCTTTTCCAGCTGAGTTAAACCCTGATAATTACAGAATTGTTTTAAAAGAAGAGAGAAAAGAAAACCTCCAATATTTAAATGTCATGTTGTTATTGCACACACACAGTGATACACAAAGACAAGCAGATGGTAGTATGTTAGGACTGTCATAAAAAGTGGACTATGGTCTAATAAATATATCTAGACATTTTGAAAGAAATCTGTTAACAAAACTATTCATCCAAGTTCTCAGCCGACATCACAAGGCTGTCTTCAGTACTGTTTTGCATGACCTCATGGTAGCTATCAAAACTGTTATTCTAAATATATTTAAAGAAATACGTCCCTGACAATGTAGCACCTGAATATGCAGGGGGTAGTATAAATAAGTTCTGCAGCAAAAGCTCTTTAAAAAGAACAGAAAAGAGACTCATTAGATATTCAGGCAAGCTGAAAAGAAAAATGATTCTTTTCATATTCTAATTTCCCCCTGCAAGTTGCTAATTGAGTAACCACTGAGAAAAAATAATGCATTTAGCAATTCTGCAGGTGTTTTACCTCTCCCATTATCTTAAACATACCAGGAAAAAGAATATACCAAATACATTTTAAACATAAAACATTTATTTAATACAAAGGGACCCATCTTAACATTTAAGGCTATCTTTTACCTGCTTCTTTACAAAATGGGTTTTCTAAATCTTAGCCTACAGATGGCGTAGATAATTTGGCTTACTGAAAAAACTGTACTATTTTTATAAGGTTCCTGACTTTTGCCATGGCCACGTTTCTATTGGCATCTCAATTTTTTTATCAACTGGAGCTTTAATAATCTTTATTAAAAACAAAATGGCAAAAAGTGGACAGTAAAATCTTCAGTGACAGTTTAATATAATACTCAAAAAAAAGCAGAAAGAATTATTTGATATCTGATCCTATAGCCATAAATTGGCACCAACTTTATAAATACTACATAAATACTATAGATACCTATATATATACACATAAATACTATAGATACATATATATATATATAAGGTACCCATTAGCTCTAAGAGTCAGTTGTAAGAACCAGCCGCTAACAGCCAGTTTGTTGAAATAGTTAAGCACCAGGCTAGAAACCAGGAGACTGTGAATTTTGGTCCCATCTTAGACACAAAGCCAGCCGGGCAGTCTTAGGTCAGTCACTGTCTCCTAACCCTAAGAAACAGACAATGGCAAACTACTTCTGAAAAACCTTGCCAAGAAAACTACAGAAATTAACCCAGGAAGTTGCAGGAATCAACTAATTAGAAGGCATAAAAACAACAACCTGTCAATTGTGCTGAATTTAGTGGTAAACTTTCTGTATTCAAGTTATGTTCATTCAGCTCAGTGATTTCCAATGATTAAAAAGAAAACTGGGAAGTATAACCACATTTTGTATTCTATAGCTGTTGCTTTTCTTGGTTCTGACTGTATATAAACACATTTATTGCTGAACATGCACAAACATCTTGGTACAAACGTAAGGGAAAGATCTTAATACAGAATTTAATAAACTTTTCACAGCAGCCTGTGATTGATGAGAGAGTGATAATAGATGAGAGATCTGTCATCTTTAGTAAAATTTGAAAATTGAATTCTTGAAAGTGATGTCAAGACTGCCACTTAATTAGGTGATGGAAAATATGATAGGATTTATTGCTGTGGAACTGAGGATGGGAGGTAAATAGATAAACAGGGACGTCAATATGTGCTGCAATCAAGTAAAGCTATAGAAGCTTGGACTATGACTTTGTCAGAATTAATTACCTAGACAAAGTCAAGAATAGTTAATAATTAAAGAAAAAAACAAATAATATATTAGTGAACTCATCATTCTTCATTATATTCATTGCTGATAACTTCATTCACATAATTTGAGGGCTCCTGAAGTCACACAGATGAAAAGGATTGATCATACTAGAATTATGTACCACTTCTATGATTTGTCACCCAGAAGTTCTGTCTAATGTGTATACATACATATTAATTTAAAGCTCTACAACACTTCTTTCTATTGACTGCACATTTACAAAATAACTAACATTGTTATGTTTATTGAGGTTGCATGTATACTGAGAGCTGCTGTACCAGAGTCAGATTCTAACCATACTTGGCCAGTAAAGTATCTGAGTTTATGTAGAATAAATAAATTAGTAACTTAGTTCAAACTGAACCCAATCAGCCATCTCCAGTAAACAAATAGGCCTTTTAAAATTTCCATATTTTATTTAGAATTTTTTCAGGTTGGGGTAGAAGGAGATCTATTTATGACATTATTTACTCTTACACAAACCAAATCCATAAATACAACACCCATCAATGGGCTTCTTCTCTTCCTCAGGTTCTTAACCAATTCTGTGTCAGTCCTAAGGAGGATGGTGGGACACAATAGAAGGAAAATGTTTATTCTGCACATGTATACCTTTTCTAGATCAGAATTATATTTCCATACAAGCACTCATCCCTCTGACAATTTGCCCAGATGTGAAATGCCCCTCCAAGGATTTGCAACTTATAAAATGATTGGATTAAAGCATAAATCAAGAATCGCAACAAAAGTTTAAAAAACAGGCATCTGGATTGGATTTTTTAAGTAGAAGATTTAAGTAAAATCCAATCCAGATGCCTGTTTTTTAAACTTTTGTTGCGATGCAATTACCCTGGATGAATGAGAGTCTTCACAGACATAAATCAAGAAGCATAACTTGGCTGGTTTTAGTTCATAAATATATTTTAAAGATTTATCATTATTTTTATTCTTTAAATAACTCCTATTTGAAATTCCTTTTGGGGGGAAAGGAAAATGAGATTTAAATTAATTCAAAATAACAAATAAATGCAATGCTCAGAACTAGGTCTGGACATGGACAGCTACTCAATATAGATAGTTGTGTTCTGTCATGATACGACATCAGACAGATCTGGTTAACAGTTTAGCTTCATTGAATATCTGAGCACATTACATAAAATAAACCAGAAAAACGATCACAGTGTGGACAGCTATTTCAGCACACTTTTTCAGTGAGGTTTAAAGTTAGTTCTCAATAGGCCATCTCTGCCTCTAGTAACAATGTTGAATCCAGGGTGGCTCTAATAACCAGAAGCCTGATATTTTACTGGAAAATGAATCCTTCAAAAGAACAAGACTAACTGGATACATGCTTACAGACATGTATCCAAGTATGAGTGAAGGGGCATGAGGAAAATAGCATTGTATAATATATTATATATAGTATATAGCATCTGTATTGCCAGAACAATTCAGTGAAATTGGCTGGAGAGATAGAGAAACCTTTTCTGCTTGCCCCATCATGTATGTATGGTTCCCAGCTGACTATTATTACAGTAAATGTATTTAGTGAATACAATTTTGACCAACTTTTAAATTTACAAATCAATGTCTGCCTTTTATGGACTTACAAATAAGATGCCAAATTAAGGACTTTTCTCCACTGCAATCCTAAGCTTCTCAACTTCTGTACATAAACTAACTGGAAATTGGTGGATTCCCTGATGTCTTCTCTCCCTCCTCTCTCTCTCTCTCTCTTTCACACACACATACACACACACACAGAGGCTTGCTGGGAAAGCAAGCATCATCATTTTTCTCAATGTGATTTCCACTGATAGATTTTATAAATATGCCTCTCATATTTCTCAGCATTCATCTGTGGTACCCACCAGCAGACTAAGAAAAAGAGAAAAAGGACCATTATTTTACTTATCTATTGCCACTTGTACTTGCAGTAAAAGGGGAAAGTGCCAATCTTTGGTTAAAAAAATCAGGTCTACCATTTCATCGTTATGTCAGTGAACAAACTTTCACCATCTCACTGATAAACTAATTAAAAAAATGCCCATGTAAGACAGTGACTGGGAAAAAGCACTGAAAGCTGAAAATGTCTTTCTCCAATGAAATGAAGCACAGCAAATGAACTGGACAGTGCTGCTTGTAACATCCCAAGTTGGAAAATACTATTCTTCAAGTATGATAGGAAAAGATAGGTAGAAATTGCTTTTCTGGTGGGCTGAGGGTAGATGAGGATATTCCTATTTTTAAGAAATGATTAGTGGTTCATACTCACATTAGGGCAAATTTAAATTCTTTTAATTTACATTTTAAGGCCATTTTAACTTTGTATAAATAAGATATAGAATTGCCTGAGCTGATCCTTCTTGTTACTGATTATGAAAAGCTTGGATCTTACTCTTACCTGATTAATTTTGTAAATTAATCTTTTATTTATTTGTCCTTGGGATGTAATATCAATGTGAGTTTCATCAAGATGACATCTCAACTTCTGAAAGTATTCTCAAAAGCAAGATATGAAGTGGCTGATTAATTAAAAGTTGTCATGCCCTTATAAAAAGAAGCATGAATGGTAATTTGAATATTCCTTTGAACTGAAATATGTGTAATTTAAGAATTTTAAGCGTTAAGTTATCGCGTGAAGCTTGCTCATCTTGCGAGTCGCCACTTGACAAGAGGAATAAATTTTATTAAAAAAATTTGCTCATCTTGCGAAAATCTTGTACAGCGAGGTACTCATCTTGCAAGGTTTCACTGTAGAATGTGTCAGAAGAAAGCAAAGGTTTCTAAGTAATAAGGCCTTGGATGCAATCCCAAAACAATTGGAGCACCAGTTGAATACCATCAGCATTGATAAATTCACCATCAATTGCAAAAGGCAGCATTACTCGGAACAGCTTACATCCTGGACAATGCCTTTAACAATATCAAAGAACAGCATCTGCTTATCCCAGGTCCTTGGGAAGGACTCAACAGGTGGACAAAAATATCAAATCCAGTCTAAACATCTGGCTGGCTGACAGAGACAAAATAATTAATGCAGAATTACTAAAAGGAGATGCAACTTAGAAATAAATCAGCAATCAGTTGGCATAAGTAAATTGCCCTTACAGACCACTGGATCTATGCATATCAGTCATGGATGTTCACCTGTAGGATTACACACATATATAATGCAGGAGAAAATTTCTACTTTGGTACTTACAATCATCAAATGGAAGGCAGAAGTTCAAAAGGTCAAGAAAACTTGCTCCTTTTAATTCTTTGTCATTATCGTGTTCTTTTTCACAGTCACAGAATCCAAGAAAAGCAGTTTTTTGTAAATCTGCATGAATGCCATGCAAACAGATTTCTCTAAGGATATTTGTATATACGTATCCTACTTGCCAGTGCCAGCTTGGCATCTTTTTCTTGTTATTTTTTTCCTATACAGCACAACAAAATGTTCATCAAATATCAACCAAAATGAGTAAAAAAACTATAGTACTAAGAAAAATACTACATATTTAGAAACATCCCAGCTGTAGGAGGATCAATGCAAATTTTGGAGGAGCTCATCTGGAAGAGCACAGATTTGCATTATTATATGTCACAGAAGTACAATAAATAATATACATACACCATCTGTGTGTAAAATTTAAAGTACACAGTCAAATACTACTAATAGGATATCAGTGGTATAGAAGATTTAAATAAATTAATATCATATAATCAATATCATAATAAAATTAATATATTTTAGTTTTATAATACACTTTACAACATTAACATGCTTATTTAGCAGTTAGTTCTACCATATAAATCCAGGAACTTATTTATCCAAGTAAGCCTCATAGATGATTTTGAACCACTCATAACATTTGGGGCTTCAGTAAAGTTATTTTTAAATTTTCTTTGGATTGTTTTAAATTCTGGATTGTTTGCTTAATTTGTCCATCTTGATTGCTGAGATCAATATAAACTTAAGAGACAAAAATAAAAATGAAATCTTTATTGCTTTAACCTTGATCCTTCATGACTTTGTGGATGTCTATATTATTTTCTTGGCAAAAACACTGGCAGTTTGACGTTCTAGGGATTTCATTTAAACCTCCTGATCTAGCATAGAGTCCTTTGAGTTGTTGATGTCTCTTATCCAAGAATTAACTAAATCTGATCAGTGAAATTATCTAGACACTATGAGGTCCTTGGTGCTCTCTGAAATTGGTTAATTGTGGATGCTTCATTACCAAACTAGGTAACATCATCAGTGCTAGAAGGGAGTGGGGTTTGCTCTCTTTTTATTATTAGTGACTTGCCTTATCAATGTTGATTGCTGGGTATTGTCTCTTTTTGAGTAGTATGTAGGTGTTGGTTATGTATCTGTTGATGGCTGATTTTTCTGAGTACCAGGCTTCCATGAATTTTCTAGCATTTTTGGATTTAGCTCAATCTAGGATGCTTACAGTTCCCAGTTGAAACTACAGTATGGTCTGTCCATGTGTTGTGAAATTAGGGACTTTTTATGATGTCTTCTGACTGCTAGTTGATGTTTGTGGATGCACTCTGCTAGTCTTCTGCCTGTTTGTCCTTATATTGTAACATAGTGGCTGTTACAGTCCTTGCATATGTTGTATGATTCCTGTTTATTCTTCTGGGACTGCTAGGTCTTTTGGTTTACTTAGGATGTTTTGGAGGGCTTTCGTTGGTTTGTGTGCTATGGTGACACCCAGCAATCAACACCCAGATAAGCAAGCATTAACAGCAAGATTAACACTAGACCAACAATCAAGGAAGTACAAACTCAGACAAACAAGTTAATAGTAAACAGCAGCCTAATCAAGGAACCACTAAGAACATTCCCAGTAACACTGACAGGGCAAGTCACTAATATATAAAAAGAGAACAAACCCATTCCCCTCTAGCAGTGATGATGTTACCTAGTTTGGTAATGAAACATCTGCAAGAAAACAACCAAGCTCAGAGAACATCAAGGATCTCACAGCTCAACCCTGAGCTACAGATATTCTCATTTGTCAACTATTATATATATGACATACACTGTTACATAGCTAAGCTAATGTATAAATAATAATGAAATCTATTGCCTCTAATCAATTTAGGTATGTTTGTGACAGTTTTTTAAAATGATAAACTCATTTCATTTTTACATTAAGATTAACTTGGCTCTTACCTGTTTTTGAAGAGGTACAGAGCTTGAAATAAAATATTTCACTAAGTCCATTAAAACTTTCAGACATGACATGTTTAATTTGGCACTCTCTCCAAGTACCATCAAGGCCAGTACTGATTCCAACCTAGATATTTCAAGTTAGTAAGGACAAATATTAGTTCACTTTTTTAAATGGAAAAACAGTATTAAAAATAATGCTAACTTATTTTGGTTTTGCTGATATCACAATATCTTTATGTGAAATCCAGTTGAATGCAGGAATATTCTATGCAAAATACCTTCTTAAGTGTTTACCATTTTGAGTATCGAGTTTACTCCATTCACTGTTGCATTCACAAACATTATTATTCCAGTAACAAAATAGGTTGAGCCAAGCACATAGCAAGCACATTTGAAAAATGGAAGCAGCAGCCACACATGGTATCCAGTTTTTTTATTTTTATTCAGAAATAGATTCAGAAATAATCATTTGGTGATCTACCAAGTCTTATCAAAGTAGACAAGTATTTTCACTTTTCAGTAAATTATTTTGCATTCTTTTATGAGTGCTACTTTCTCTTGCTACTTTCTCTTGACAAGCATACTATAACCTAATGTGCTTTATACATTTTTCCCTCTTGACTTGTGTTGGTTCTCAAAAGTACTGTAGGTAAGAAAATCTTTATACAGCATGTATGTCTAATATAGGAACACCCATCTAGATGTTTAATTATTTTTACCACTCTAAATTCAAAGAACCCTTTCATGGATCTGCCTTGTCGTGGCGAGGGGGCTTGTGTAACCCAATGAAGCTGAGCTATGCCATGCAGGGCCACGCAAGATGGACAGGTCATAGTGGAGAGTTCTAACAAAACGTGATCTATTGAAGGAGATGGCAATCCACTCCAGTATCATTGCCAAGAAAATCCCATGGACAGTATCAAAAGATATGATGCCAAAGATGAGCCCCTAAGGTCAGAAAGTGTCCAATATGCTACTGGGGAAAAGCAGAGGGGAATTACAAATAACTCCAGAAACAGCTATACCAAAGCCAAAAATACAATCAGTTGTATATATATATGCAGAGTACATCATGGGAAATGTCAGGCTGAATGAATCACAAGTCAGAATTAAGATTGCTGGGAGAAATATCAACTGTCTCAGAGATGCAAATTATATCCCTCTAATGGCAGAAAGTGAAGAGGAACTACAGATGAGGGTGAAAGAAGGGAGTGGAAAAGCTGGCTTGAAACTCAACATTAAAAAAACTAAAATCATGGCATCCGGTCCCATCACTTCCTGACCAAAAAAAGGAGAAAAAATGGAAGCAGTGAAAGATTTTATTTTCTTGGGCTCCAAGATCATTGCAGACAGTGACTGCAGCCATGAAATTAAAAGATGCTTGCTCCTTGGGAGGAAAGCTATGGCAAACCTAGGTAAAAAATGGTAAATGTTACCCTCAAGAGTCATAACTGACTTTAGGGTGCAGTGCTCATCTCTGTTTCCAAGCCAAACAGCCATCATTCATCTGAGGACATTTTCGTGGACATGTGGCTGGCATGACTAGATGCCAAGATAGCATATTAAAGCAGAGACATCACCTTGCCAACAAAGGTCCGTATAATCAAAGCTACAGTTTTCCCAGTAGTAATGTATGGTTGTGAGAGTTGGACCATAAGGAAGGCTGGGTGCTGAAGAACTGATGCCTTTGAATTGTGGTGCTGGAGAAGACTACTGAGGGTCCCTTGGACAGCAAGGAGATCAAACCAGTAAATCCTACAGGAAATCAATTCTGATTGTTAATTGGAAGGACAGATACTGAAGCTGAAGTGAAATACTTTGGCCACATAATGGGAAGAGAGGATTCACAGTAAAAGACCCTGATGTTAGGAAAGATTGAAGGCAAAAGAAGAAAGGGATAGCAGAGGATGAGATGTTTAGATAGCATCATTGATGTATTGAACATGAATTTGAGCAAGCTCCAAGAGAAAGTGAAGGACAGGGAGGCCTGTGTGCTGCAGTCCATGGGGTCGCAAAGTCAGACACAACTTAGTTACTGAACAAAAACAAAATTCAAAGAAAGGGGTTATAAACTTGGTTGGCATTTTACCCTCCATTCTCAGAGAAAAAGATGACAAATGACTGCCTGGTTATTCTCTAGCAGAGAAATATTTGATCTTGTTTCACCTGTCCATTTTCAACCCTGGCACTATGGTCATCTAGCCATGTTTTCTCATGATACCATATTTTTTCAACAATCTTCATCTCACTTCGGTGAGATTTGCCTCAGTCTCACTCATCCTATAAAGATTACTTAGTGGAACTGCTCAATCCATTTCAGGTTTTTCAGCCAAACATAGTCCAACATAATAGCTTTTAAAGATGTCTAACCCACCTTAGAAATTGTGGGATGTTAGTTGCCAATTAGAACTTTCCCAGCATTCTTATTAATCTTGATGTGTCCTCATGGAACTTTTCTAAGATTGTTTGTCAATTCTCTGCCCCTCCTTTTCTTCTGGGTAACATATCATATGAAAAACCAAATACAGTGGTACCTCACAAGACAAGATTAATCCATTCCGGAAGAACGCTCTTTGCGCGAAATGCTCGTAAAGAGAAACACAGTTTCCCATAGGAAACAATGGAAAGTCAGATAATCCGTTCCACGCCCCC
>JANHZU010006406.1:5279-16120 GCA_032468055.1 Acrochordus granulatus | reverse complement strand
ATTCAATGCAATGATTCTTGTTCAGAATTTTATGTTGGGGAAATGAAACAACCAATTTTTAGGAGATTTAAACAACATAAAACATTTGATTCATCTGCAGTACATTTACACCTTAGCGGACTGCAGATACCAAATAATGGACTATGAAATTAACTGGCTTTCAAGTGAAATCAAAGAATCAATATATATTAAGACTTTACATCCTTCAATAAACCGTGGTAGAGGAACCAGATTTCAACTACCTTCAATTTATGAAACAGTGTTAAATCATTTGCCAAAAAAGAACTATGCAAGAGCTCTGTAATGTCAATATTCTGCAAAGCAATCAAGTTTTATTGGCCAACATCTCTCTGTTTATTCTGCTATGTGAAAACACTGTTGGCTCCTGCATCCTTTTCCCCAAACCACCTCCCTTCTGTTAGAAATTTAACACTCTTTTAGTGTATAACCTTGCTATGTGTTCTCAGCTTCTCCCACCTACTTTTTAGATATGTACATATTTCCTGACCATTCTTTTTCATTTTTAGATGGATTGAAAAAGCCTTCCAAATAGAAGGTGAAACATCTCCAATATCATCTTATAATTAATGTCCAGCTGCCTTTTTAAGGAACTTTGCAAATTTTTTACAATTTTTATTACTTAGCATGACCTGGATTAATGAGAATATTCATAGATCTGTTCAATACATAATTTCATTTTTATTATTTTATTGTTGTCTCGCAAGTACACTGAGAGCTGCTGTTGTTGTTCTGTCAATGGAGTCATTGCCTGACTCTTTGCAACCCCATGGAACACAGCACACCAGACCTCACTGTTGCGGACTGCCTCCTGGAATCCACCCAAGCCCATGCCCATCACATTGACTATGCACAATCTAACCATCTCATCCTCTGCCGTCCCCTTCTCCTTTTGCCTTCAATGTTTCCCAGCATCAGTCTTTTCCAATGAGTCCTCTCTTTGCATTATGTGACCAAAGTATTTGAGCTTCATCTTCAGTATCTGTCCTTCCAGTGAACAACCAAGGTTAATTTCTTGTAGGATTGACTGGTTTGATCTCCTTGCAGTCCAAGGGACTCTCAAGATGCTTCTTTAGCACCACAATTCGAAGGCATCAATACTTCGACACTCAGCCTTCCTTATAGTCCAACTCTCACAGACATACATTATTACTGGGAAAATCATAGCATTGACTATATGGACCTTTGTCAGCAAGGTGATGTCCTGCTTTTTAATATGCTATCTAGGTTTGTCACAGCTTTCCTCCCAAAAAGCAAGTGTCTTTTAATTTCATGGCCGCAGTCACCATCTGCAGTGACCTTGGAGCCCAAGAAAGTAACATCCTCTTCCATTTCCTCCCCTTCCACTTCCCAGGAAGTGATGAACTTAGTTTTTTTAATGTTGAGTTTCAAGCCAGCTTTTGCACTTTCCTCTTTCACCCTCATCAAGAGGCTCTTAAGTTCCTCTTCACTTTCTCCCATTAGAGTGGTATTGTCTGCATATCTGAAGTTGTTGATATTTCTCCTGGCAATCTTAATTCCAGCTGGTGATTCATCCAGCCCAGCATTTTGCATGATGTACTCTGCATATAAGTTAAATAAGCAGGGTGACAATATACAGTCTTGCCGTACTCCTTTCCCAATTTTGAACCAATCCATTGTTCCATGTCCGGTTCAAACTGTTGCTTCTTGACCAGCATATAGGTTTCTCAAGAGACAGATAAGATGGTCTAGTATTCCCATCTCTTTTAGAATTTGCCAGAGTTTGTTGTGATCCACACAATCAAAGCCTTTAGCAGAGTCAATGAAACAGAAGTAGATATTTTTCTGGAACTCCCTTGTTTTCTCCATGATCCAGCCAATGTTAGCAGTTTAATCTCTAGTTCCTCTGCCTTTTCAAAACCCAGATTGTACTTCTGGTAGTTCTTGGTTCACATACTGCTGAAGCCTAGCTTAGTATTTTGACCATAATATTGCTAGCCTGTGAAATGAGTGCAATTGTATGGTAGTTTGAACATTTTTTGGCACTTTCCTTTTTTGGGACTGGAACATAAACTGATCTTTTCCAATCATGTGGCCACTGTTGAGTTTTCCAAATTTGATAGCATACTGAGTTCAGCCCTGTAACAGCATCATCTTTTAGGATTTTAAATAGTTCAGCTGAAATATCATCACCTCTGCTAACTTTGTTGTTAGTAATGTTCCCTAAGGCCCACTTGGCTTCACACTCCAGGATGTCCAGCTTTAGTTCAATGACCACACCATTATGACTTTTCAGGGACATTTAGATTTTTGTTGTATAATCTTTTATGTATTCTGGCCACCTCTTCTTTATCTCTTCTGCTTCTGTTAGGTGCCAACCATTTTTGTCCTTTCTCATGCCCAGTTTTGCGTGAAATATTCCCTTGACATTTCCAATTTTCTTGAAGAGATCTCTAGTCTATTGTTTTCCTCAATTTTTTTGCATTGTTCAATTAAGGACTTTTTATCTCTCCCTTCTATTCTCTGGAAATCTGCATTCAGTTGGCCGTATCTTTCTCCTCCCTTGCCTTTCATTTTCCTTCTTTCTTCAGCTATTTGTAAAGTCTCATCAGACAGCCACTTTGCTTTCTTGCATTTATTTTTCCTTGGGATGGTTTTAGTAACTACTTCTTGTACATTACACACCTCCATCCATAATTCTTCAGGTACTCTGTCTACCATATCTAATTCCTTAAATCTATTCCTCGCCTCATTGTATATTCATATGGGATATCATAATGATTATACCTGAATATACTTGCTGCCACAGTCAGTTCCAGGTCTTGTTTTTACTGACCATATAGAGGTTCTCCTTCTTTTGCTGCAAAGAATATAATCAATCTAATTCCAGTGTTGATCACCTGGTGATGTCCATGTCACCTCTTGTGTTGTTGGAAAAGAATGTTTATTATGACCAGCATATTCTCTTGACAAAATTCTGTTAGCCCTTGCCCTGCTTTATTTTGTGCTCCAAGGCCAAGCTTGCCTGTTATTCCAGTTATCTTATGACTTCCTATTTTAGCATTCAATCCCCTATGATGAATAGGACTTTTTTTGGTCTGAGTTCTAGAAGGCGTTAAAGGCCTTCATAGAACCAGTCAACTTCAGCCACTTCAGCATCAGTGGTTGGGGCATAGGCTTGGATTACTGTGATTGTTTGCTTTGGATTCAAACCAAGATCATTCTGTTATTTTTGAGATTGTACTCCAGCACTGCTTTTCTCTCTTATTGACTATGAGAGCTACTCCAATTCTTCTAAGGAATTCTTGTCCACAGTAGAAGATATTTATTTATTTGATTTATATGCCGCCGAAATCCGGAGACTCTCAGCGTCTCTTAACAAGATCTCTTAACAAGATCTATATTGTTAGATCTCTTAACAAGATCTCTTAACAAGATCTATATTGATATATAGTGGTCATCTGATTTAAATTCACCCATTCCCACCATCTTAGTTCACTGATTCCCAAGATGTTGATGTTCAATCCTGCCATCTCATGTTTGACCACATCCAGCTTACCTTGGTTCATAGATCTTACATTCTAGGTTCCTGTGCAATATTGTTCTTTACAGCACTGAACTTTCCTTTCACCTTCAGACACATCCTTAACTGAGCATCCTTTCCACTTTGGCCCAGCCACTTCACTCTTTCTGGAGCTACTTGTAATTGTCCTCCACTCTTCCCCAATTGCATATTGGACCTTAAATGCTCACCTTCCAGTGTTATATTTTTTAGCCTTTTGTTACTGTCCATGGAGTTTTCTTGGCAAGGATACTATAGTGGATTGTCATTTCCTTCTCCAATGAAGTCCTGTAGCCCATTTTTCACCAGATGTCCAGGAACATCTGGTGCACTCCTTGTTCACTCAGGTGATGACAATGCAGTATGGATTTCTGTAAATTAAGTCTCACCGTAATTTTTATGGGAGGGAGACACTCTTGGTCTGGCTCCTCTGATACGATCTGTCCAGTATGGTTGAACTTCTGGCATGGCTCTCACCTCCCTCAGAGCACACAAACCCTACAAGCATGCCAGGTAGTGCCTCACTGGTGATTCTCTAAATTATGTCTCACCACATTTTTATGAGAGAGAAAGCAAAACTATCCCTCCCCTATTACCATCACAGAAATTTGAAAATTATAAAATCCACTTAATTCAGCCATAAAACATTTAGGAGGCCAAGGAACTATTAATAAAGCTAGAAAGTGAACATAGGCTCTGGGAAGCAAGGTCACCATGATGTAAACTAGTAAAAATAGCTCTCTGAAAAAAAAATATGTTTAAGCGAATACTGCCTTTGTTCTATCACTGTACATTGTTTCTATATTTCCAACCAATTACTTCATAGAAAGTGTTCCACTAATATGATATGCTGCTATATCACATAATTTCCCATCAATGAATTAGATCTTATAGGTATTTTAATTTGCAAAACTACAGGTAGAGGTTTTCCCTTTCAATTGTGTATAATTCTAAAAGTGGTGCTCATCTATCCTACTAATATATGCTATTATAGCTCATAATTTCCCATCAATGAATTAAATCTTATAGGTGTTTTAATTTGCATAACTATAGGTAAAGATAAAGGTTTCCCCTTTCAGTCATGTCCAATTCTAGGGGCTAGGGGTCATGTCTGTTTCATAGGTAAAGAGTCACCATTGTCTGAAGATGCTTCCGTGGTCATGTGGCTGGCATGACTATACGCCAACTCACACGGAAAGCTCTTACCTTTCCCACCGAAGGTGGTACCTATTTATTTATATTTTTACTTGCTTTTGAGGTAAAAATCCCAGCATCTTAACCACTAGGCCACCATGCCCCACTTCTGCATAACTATAAATAGAGTCACTGCATCCCCACCCACTTTTAGGTTGGTTCTCCCTGCCTCCAGTACTGTAATAAATAGTCTGCGCTTCATCAGAATTACTTGCTGGTCTTCAGTTTAAACTGTGAAATTGTGGCCTATTCTCAAGCCCTATTTCCTATCCATGATGAACCATAATAACCTTGTTTGAGATCTCTTTGAATTATATCCCATTTTCATTCTGCAGTGAATAAATATATAAAATAACAAAATAAAGTAGCATACTTATGTATAAAATGGGGTTGCTGTTCACTTTGCTTTACATGATGCTATCTAGCATATTAAGCTTTAAACCACCAACCACTTATTTTTCATTCAACATGATCATTTCAGGTAATAAGGAAGGAAATCTCAGATATGGCAATCATTATCATTGCCCTTATCCAATCATTTAATTACTTACCTACCCTGCATTTATAGAATTGTTACTTTAATTCTAGTGTCAATTCTAAATAAAAAGCCTAGGTACAAAATACACACCAGAATTTCATAAATATAAAATGTTCTGTTCTCTTAGTATTTTGAGACAGGGAATGAACCATATTTTACAAAATTCCCCATAATCTTTAAAACTAATTATTTTATTCATTGATATAATTGGGAAACCCTAAAACATTTTATTATTTAAGGCAAATTATTTCAGTAGTTTACATATCATACTAATTTACACCCTATTCATATCTAAATTCAGAAAGAATTTCTAAAGCAATCTAATCTGAAAAGCTTATCAACAAAAAGAATAATGAATCTATGTTACTTTGTGGTTGCAAAAAAGTGAAAAATCAAAATGCAAGCTGTTAGGCAGAATCAGTTCTGTGCAAAGTTTTTTACTGAAGGAGTAGAATGTTTGCAGTGGTTAACTCAGTCCATCTTGCTCAGCTGACGTAAGTGCAGAGGGGGGTTGCAAAGACCCCTAGAGCAAACTTCAAGCAGCAGAGAAAGGTGAAGGACCTCTGCTTGAACTCAGCTTCTGCTGACCACATCCACATTCTTTTCTATATGGAGTTATAGAAGCAGTTCTTCTGACAACGTTTTTCCAATTACCAGATTTAGCAGAAATTAAAATAAAAACAGCTGCAGCTGTAGGCAGACTAGAAATGGATGCCTCAGGGGAGATGGATGACCATGTACTTCCTAGTTTTCAAAAAGTGATCAGAATGTCTTCACAGGAGGAAGCCTGCATACACTGCAAAGAGATTGAAAATAGATTCCCTGCAAAAATTATAATTAGTACATTGTGATGTAAGCAGTTAAAATTCTGATCTTTGAGTGGATACACTTTTATCATTCAGTCATTCTATGGTAAAAGAATTAGCCAGATTCTAGATTTATGAGAGCTCTCTAAGTAGTTCTTAGGAAGAAGAGAATAAGCTCTCCAAAGTAAAGCAAACTCCAAAAACTATTTTATTAATTTGCTGCCCAACTTGTAATGAGTGACTTTAGGAGGTGCACATTAAAATAAAATATACAATCATATAATAAATACAAAAATAGAGTTAAAAATATAAAATTAGGAAAAGTGCAAGATAGGAGATAGAATGGAACTGGGGTCATTAATCGAATACCACCTTACTGATGATACATGGCTAACCAGCCCCCAGGCCAACCCACAAAGCCATTTAAAGCAGCATTTCTCCATGAAGAATTCTTGAAGGATTATATCTGGGCTTGAAGTCTAACATTCTGAATTCTCTGGGAAACCCAGCCCATGGCAGCACCTAGTGTATAGCCTGACACAAAAAAGTTAAACATTAACTAACCAATAACTACTGAAAAATGTAAAAAGCTAATTCTTCTCCCTCTTTTCCTCTTTCTTAATTTAAATGTTTTTTTCTATTTTTTTATTTTCTTTTGATGTCTATTTTTTTCTTAAAATTAAAATATTATTTTGTTGTGTATAATATGTTACCAATGTAAAATAAAATTTTAAAAAATCTAAGCAGTAAGCAAGTAGTTGGTACTTGGATTATTAAATTCTAGGATTGTCAGCTAAACTTTGAATCCGAAATAACATTACAGAGGGCAATAATTTCTACTTGTTGCCTAGTAAACTACATAGAGAACTCCACATAAACTTTCAAAGTCAAACTTGGTTTCAAACAGCCTGTACATTTAGCTGCTTGATGGACACATTTCAGGCCAAAGAATGATTTTTGGCAGTAGATCCCCTTGTGTGGCATAAATTGAATACTTAGCTTTGAGTTCTTCATTCCTGGGCCTCAATTAAACATATTCATGTTCAAGATCTGTATGTTCTCAAATAGGGATTTAGTTTCATTCTGAGGGATCTTGAAAAAAATCCAATACCATATATTCCAGACCTATGACTGCATTACCTCTCCAAACTCAAAATGTGACTGGCCTTCTACAATTCAGGATCATCCACAAAACAGGTCCAGAAAGAATAATACGGAATAAAGGAAGGGAGGAGCTATAAAAGCATTGTCAGTTCATATAAGTTCCATCTGAATCAATTAAGGGGAAGGGACTTGAGAGCATAGCTAGCTATCATAAATGGAAAGAAACAGAGAAATCCAGATGTTTTCCTCTAAAACATGGGGAAAGAAATGTGTTTTATTTTCAAATATTCATTAGTTAGCAAATGAATATAACATAGAATTTTTACAGTATCGTATTCTTTTATTCCATGTTCATATCAGAGCTCAGATGTATTACATCTGAAAACAGTAGACATTATTTTTAATGTCTTACGCTTTGTACACATTACTCAAAGATCTTAAATAGGGGTTTCTTCCTCCCCCCCCCTTCTTTAGTGTTTGCCCTGTACAGTGGCGGTGTCCACTATACTGGTTCACTGGTGCCATTTGATGTGATCATAGGCCTGGTCAGGACCCATTTCCATTTGATATTTTTTCTGGATATTTCTATATGTAACTGAATTAAGAAGAGATGTTTTCCTATATCCTTCCCAAATGAGGACCAAGGAAATTTTTCCATAGTAGAAGAAATATGCACTATGTTCCTCATTAAGAGATACCATCTTGGATAGTTTTTGAACTGGCCAGTTTACAGCCTTAATTAAAAAGAACTATAAAGTATTTTATAAGCTCTGTATAATTCTATCATGATCACTAGAGTTCATAACAATACAAGAGCCACAGGAGTAGCTACTATTATCCTTGTTTCTAGCTGTCTATCCTTTTTTTTAGGAGAAACTTGTAGGCAAACAAGTAGTGTACGATTAAATTTCTATCCATGGTCAAGGCATGCCTATTGGGTTCTTTGACATGAACCACTGTAAACCTCAGCAAAGGTTTCTAAATGTTTAACAACAGTATTTAAACTAGTTAATACATCTTATTTCAGCCATGGTTTGCTCAGCCATGATTTACTGCATTAATCACAGTTGGTCATAAATCAGAGTTTACAAACCCAATGATAGTATTCACACGTTAAGTCATTCTGAATCACAATTTATCTTAATGCATTCACCAATACCTGAAATCCTACACTTATTCCTGAGTTCAAGCAACATTATTCTTTTCTTTGGATAATCCTTGATTCAACTATTTTGCTCTCTTTTTGCTCACATTTTCAAGTTCAGGTTCAGTCCAGGTTCATTTGGTTCTGGTGCCCACACCTAGTATGGTGTTCTTCCTAGACTTGTACCTAGTTCCTATAGCTAAGGCCAGAATAAATTGCTTCTTCTGTAATCCATTTTATGGTCTCTGGACCAGAAAAAAAACATTTATCAGAGGAAATTAAGGACCAGAAAGGACCACTTATCATCCTAAAGCACGTACCTGAGTCAGCAGGTGTTTTTGTTGTGCATTGGTTTGTTGGGTGAGGGTACCAGCTTACCGTATTCTTTTACTACTGCCTTCATTTTCCCTTTCTAACTCTATTTTGCCACATGTTCCTTTCCCATGACTACTATTGCAGAAACACAGATGACCACTTGTTGTTGTTGTTCAGTCGTGCAGTCATGTCCGACTCTTTGCAACCCCATTGACTGCATTATGCCAGGGAGGTCCTGCACTGCCTCCCAGAGTCTTCCCAAGCCCACGCCTATCACACTGATTATGCTATCTATCCATCTCATCCTCTGCTGTCCCCTTCTCTTCCCTTGAATCCTTCCCAGCATCACAGTCTTTTCTAATGAGCCTTCTCTGCGCATTATGTGGCCAAAGTACTTGAGCTTCAGTATCTGTCCCTCCAAAGACCAATCAGAGTTGATTTTCTGTAGGATTAACTTCCTTAACATTTTTAGATACTTGTTTGAAGCTTTTTTTTTGTGATTGTCCAGATTTTTGAAGCCCAGCAATGGTATTCCAACCCATTTCTCTTAGGGTCAACACATTTCTAGCGCTAAGATAAACCAGCTAAACTTTAATAGCCTTTAAGCCTCTGGTTGTACATCCATAGTTTAAAATATTATAAGAATGTCCTTGCATAAGCCATTGGATTCATTCTAAGAGCAAAATACTTGATACAAAATCTGACACCAATCATAAGGATAACATATTCTATATAGAAGAAAGAGCTTTAAGAATAGGAAATACTGATTTAATAGTACCATATGTAGCAGACAATGGATACAAGAGAGTACAGTTCCTTCTAAGTGCCCCCCAATAATGGATACATTTCATTCAGTATAGTCCAGACAAGGCAGTTAAATATATATTCATTTACCCTAATTTTACAGTATTTGATTGATTTAATTCTTGTGCAATGGCAAATTATGTCATGTGCATTCATTTAAGTCATTTGCATGATATAATTACTCCAATATCATGTTGATGTATTTTAATGAATTGTATATTTTTATATCGAACAAACATAGCAATCCTATTTCCACCAAATACTTTTTTAAAATAAGGTCCCTTGTTCATAATTTGGCAGCATTTGTTCAGGAAAGCGAGTAAATGTATATCAGTTAAAATGAAAAAGCGACTTACCTTCACTAATTTCTCCTTTGCACTGTGATAACATTATTGCCTCAGCCCATGCTACTGGAAGATTCACATACTTCCCACAACCTAATATGTTGAGTCCCAATCGTCTCTGTTTAAAATATAAAATGAAAAGAAGCAGAGGATTATTTCTCCCAAAATCCAATATTTTCAAAAGACTTGAGACTGAATTAAAAATGGGATTCAGGAGAAATTCTTCAGACCTTGCCCGAGTGAGGTGCCTCTGGGCTATTTTTTAATAAAATAAAAAAAATATTTTTTTAAAAAAATTAATAAAATAAAAAAGCCTTCTGCTTGGAAAACATGTTGCTGATGCTGCTTAAGGACTCTTAAAGCAGTGGCATTTTCGTCAAGACTGAAAAAAGTGGAATTGTTCTAATAAATAACAGAAATGTAATGAATGGCAGTACAAAAAACAGCCTTTTCCAACTATGCAAAATCTTACTTAAAGATAACATTTTAAATGAACTGCTGACAAGAAAATATAGGGACTAGCTGAGACAGCAATGTTTCCTCCCTCAGGTAAACACTTAAGTAAGAAGATAAATGCTAAGTTGTAATTATATTGTTAACATCAACGGAAATGCCTTGAAACAGACCAATTAATTACAACTCTTTATCTCAGCAATGACTTGCACACAGCCAGTTTGCGAAGAGGATGCATGTGGTGCCTTTCTAATAGAATCAAAACCAATCCAGTGAAACTCTTCAGGCATTTGAGATTAGGTTTCAAAAACATAATTCTGGCAGAGTTGGAATTACTTTGCCTTTTTTTAACACTGGATTGCCGGTAGCAATATTTAACTTGACTATGAAGAGAAAGTCTGTCAAGCCATTTTTTCTTCAATCACTGAATAATTAAAATATAAGTGGTTTTTCGATGTCCTGTCCTCACGTCAACATTGCTTTCATGAAATACCTGTTTAAAAAAATAATTAAAGTGGTGGCTCACAAGACGAGTAACTCGCAGGGCGAGAAACTCGCAGGACGAGCAAAAAATTTAATAAAAAAATATTCCGCTAGA